>RJWH01004430.1:0-101899 GCA_004363575.1 Solenodon paradoxus | reverse complement strand
TTTTTAGCATTTTCATAGTTTGCTTTCGTATCACCAGAGCAGACCGCCATTCTTGTGCCTCTCCTTCATTTTCATTGTGCCTGCTATTGTTAACTACTATTGAGGGTTTTTCCAGTCATTTAGTGATGTAAAGGCAGACTTTTTTATATTACATTTTGATCCTTTAAATTCATTATTTATCAACCCAATTAAAATAGTACCAACAGTTCAAATGAAAGTACTTGTCCCTCCTGCTCTAGTTTTCCTTTCCAGGGGCAACTACACTTTAAAAATCTGTGTGTCCATCCACAAATAGCCTCTGTGTGTGTGTGTGTGTGTGTGTGTGTGTGCACGCACGCACGCTTATGTGTATTATCTGTGTAATCTAACACACGTGTCCATATAAAATGTAGATATATAGTCACATAATTGGAAACATGTTACAAAGAGTGTTTTTACCTTGTATTTCCCAACTTAATGTATTTTGAAGAATATTCTGTATCTTCCCATGAGGTTTATATTGCTTTTTCTCAAAATGTGCTCCCCTCCATGGAGACCACACAATTTATTTACCTTGTCCACATATTAATGTATGTTTAGGATGTTTTTATTTTTTTGTTATTATAATCATACTCTAATCATCTTAAACACATATAATGAAGTAAAATTAGAATCACGATGAGATGATTTACACTTTATTAGAATTTAGTAAAGAGCTTCTGTTAAAGTTGATCACACACATAGACGGAGCGGACCTAGAAAACAGATCCTCTCCCCACTAGATAGATGCTCTTGGCAAACACTGACAATGTCTACCAAAATAGTTGTTACAGGTTCACTCAACCAGAAGCTTCACTGAGAGACTTATATCACACATGTAGTCACACACTACATGTTGGGATTTTGGTGGAGATTTCATTAAACTTACCATTTAATTTAGGGGAAGTTGATATACTTACCATATCAATTATTTTCCATCCAGAGAGAAACAATAGTCAACATTTTCTAAGTTTTCTTTTGTAATTTGTGATATATTTCTGGTTTACATTTCTAAGGTTTATTTTTAAATATTGTATAACTTTTCTGCCTTTACGTGTGGGACTATTATCGTGCGGAATTTTCTAATTGATTAATGATAGTGTAGAGGGAAACTGCTTCTTTGTATATATTTATCTGGGCTCTTACTATACAGTTGCTTCTCTAGTTTACTTTTCTGCCAAATTGAGATCACATGTGTTTTAGTTTCAGATTATCATAAATTCATCCTTTTAAACAATGACAGTTATTACCCTTCATTATTATTTTTTAATTATATTATTTACTGGTTTTCAACTGTTCTTTCTTGTATCATAGAATTGCTCTTGGGCTTATTTTGGTGAAGAACAACTGCTTAAAATTTTATGGAAGCTTGGGGTCCAAATTTTCTGAGTCCTTAAGGGTCTGAAACTATCCCTCACACTGAATGAATGATGACCAGGAATAATGTTCTAGTTTGAACACAATTTCAGAACTTGGCAGTTGTTGTATGGGTTTCCTAATTTTTTTGTTTTTGTAAGTATCCTGCTGTTTTCTCTCGAAAATTTCCTTTTCTTTAGTCTTGGTGTTCTGGAAATCTCATTGTGAGATATCCAATGGTGAAGACCTATCTTACGTCGTGTTCTTAATTCACGAATTCTTTTGTGCCCTCTGTTCTCATGATACTTATTTAAATTTCTCCTACATGAAAGGTTTGCAGTATTCTTGAGTTTGGGCCTTTATGTTTTCATCTTCTGTCTTTGAACTTTCAGACTCCTGCTCTATGTACCCAAGGCTGAGACCAGTTGCGTTTGGACAACAGGAATCTGAGAAGTCCTGTATAAATCTCCTTTTAACTCAGTTTCTTCCAACTTATTTGACTACAGGAAATGAATATTTTTTCTAATATTTTGCATTTGTCTCACAGAACTTCTATTCTGCAGTATACTGAATTTTAGAACTGTCACGGTATAACATTTATTATACTTTCTCAAATACTTCTAAAGTAAGATTTTTCCCCTCATCACTTTGTAAACCTAGTGGAAAAAGATAATACGTTAATTTTGACCATTGCACTCTATTGTGAATAAATGCGAATAGATTCCACACTTCAGCAGAAGAAAATCTACAAAACGAGTATTTGACCTGGGACACAGACTCCTACAAAAGCATCAACCTCAGATCTATTCAGTAAAACTTAAAGGAAGATAACTGCTCACTGAGCAGCGTGGGAGATATCTCTTAACAAAACTAAATACTTCGGGCCTCAAATGTAGACTGCAAGCCAGGTTCGGGTGAAGTGTGAAGTGAAGCGAAACAAGATGGGGCCATGAGAGGTGGATTTCCGGCAACAGGTAGGAAGGCAGGCTCTCCTTCAAGTTGCCTCACAGGGAGAGTGAGACTGTCTTCCAGATACCACGGCTTATCCTTTCCAAACTAAAAGACACTCGCATTTGCTCCATGGGATGTTAAACTTCTTCCTAAATTGGTCTTCAGTTATCTTATTTCAAATAAAAGATTTGCATCTTTTAAAGTAACAACAAAGCTCCAGGTTTCAAACTTACTATAACCAGATGGGAGTTTTAGATCTTTCTGATATACGTCAGAGACTGAAGCGGGGACATCTGACTATCCTCTCAGGTAGATTACATGCATCATCTGGATTTTCCACTAACAAAATAAAAAAGTAAGATAGGACCCAGTTACAAGTTGCAATCTTGGATTATATTTTACTTTAAAATCTAAAATTCATGAATTTTTAATAGGAATCAACATCTTTAAAAAAAATCAAAGCTTTAGTATCTGAAAACTACTAGATTTTTTTTTTTTTTTTAAAGTGCAGTCTGTGGCTTTGGCAAGTAATTTCACTTTGATTTACTTCTCTGAGAGATCGACTGTAGCCATCAAGAAGAACTGTGTGCGGCTTTATTGACTGCAGTAACATTTGATGTCCTGTGTGTGGTTTCCATATTGAACAAACTCGCCTTCATTGGTACTGGCTGAATTTATAGCTCTAGTTCCATAGAGATCTAGTACCATAGAATAACTTTATCAAAATTGTATTACATGAGTGGAAACATGTCAAAATAATTCCAATTATTTTTAATAGGGGTTGGATGCTATGAAGGACTATAGCATGATTAATTAAAAATACTTTTCTAATGTTCCTTATTTTAAAGTGAACTTGTGAACACTCTATTGGCAGATCATGATGAAATGAAGGTTTCCTCATAGCTTCTCTGGTTTTCTAAAAAAAGCACCAAATTTGCCACTGTTTCTCCAAAGTGATTGTTGGTACCAGGATGGAGTTCTGATTATGCAAAGTATATGTTTCTCAAAAAATTGTTAGCATTTACATAATCTTTGAAATACCCGTGTAAGAATATTAGGGTATTTACTTTCTAAGAGATGTCTGAACAACAGGGCCAAGAAGCAAGCCCAAAGACTGGGGGCTCCCGAAGGTCCTCTGATTCTCCTCTCTGGCGGAGCGTGGTGAGCTCAAGGCTGTACCTCCTCCTTTCCCACAACAAATGGGGTGTGTTCTCCACCAGTGTCTGAAGCTGAACTGCCTGTTACTCATTTTCTAAATACCTTAATAATGTCATACTTCGTTTAAAAAAATTACATTTTTATATAACAGGGAATCAAAATTAATAAGTAGCATTATTAATTTCAGTTCCTTTTTTTTTCTCTTCCCAAAAAGGAAACAGCAGATATTTTTGCAAGGGTTCTTGCTCTAGATGCTGAGTTGTCCAGTTAAGTGGATCCTCGAAGACTTCCTTCAAGATGGTGGGATAAATGGTACTTTGTCCTTTTCCCTAAATTAGAGTTAAGAAATCTCTTCTCAGCACCCCAGCAACTCTTGATAAGTTTATCACAATATCCTTATTTCCTTACATTTTTAACTCCCTAAAGCATCAGTAAAAAATCATTACTCAAAATTGTATGTGTACAATTCTTGGCCTTTTGGGAGAAGATCAAATGGAGTATCTGTTCATGTCAGTTTATATTACTTGTGTTGCTTTCTTTTTATTGCTTTGTTGTGTGTGACAACACATGCATTAAAGGGAGATGGCACCAAGAAGAAGCTTAAAATTACTTTGATTTTTTTTTTTAAATGAAGAATTACTTGTTTTCCTTGTAATAAGAGTGAGATTGTTTTATAGTAAAGGGATGGTTTTCTCTCCCCAGTTTGCCTGAGTCAATTGAGATTTTGTGATTTCAAGTGATCCAACTAAACTGAAAGATGTTTCTGGATATTTAATCATAAAGAATGACTCAGAGATGAAACAACTAGTATCAAGGCCTCCTCTGGGGTTGCTAGAAATAATGCAGCTCTTCACACCCATTAGGATGCCCCAAATCCCCCCCAAAACATTGACACCAAATGTTGGTGAGGATGTGGCACAACAGGAATCTCCTTCACAGCTCGTGCCTGGAAGAGGCACTGAGTGATCACAGGCCAGACATGGCACCATCCAAGATGAAGTCACTTTGGTTCCTACACATAGTTTAGAGGAAGCAGGCCTTTCTTAGAGGTTGGTCCTTCTGGGAGATAATCTGACAAACAGTCAATGTCTCACTGGCCACTCTCAGTTATAGTGTCACTACTGCAGTTAGTGGGATGTTTGGAGTCACCATTGTGCCTAGGACAGAGCAGGCCCCGCCCTGCATCCCCCTGGCTCCCTTGCCATTCAGCAGACAAGGCCTCCGCCCACTGTAGAAAGGGATGTTCCGGGCAAACTAAACAACTCCATCTTAATGCCAAAACTTCGTCTCCCTGCACTTTTAGCTTAAAAAGAAACAAAAAAAAGCTCTTTATATTGACCTGCAAGAACACGTTTTCTAGCTAGACATGGACTTCTCCAAGAACTGTACAGAGTTCATTTTTACTCATTTTCTTCTTTCCACAGTAGCAAAGACTAGCTTGACAAAAAGTTGATGAACTGTCAGGAATATAATCTATAACCAATCCCAGATTTTGGTCCATTCTCTTTTTCTTCCATATTTTTCCTTTAAAACCCCTTATAGACCCTGGCAGGATACAGCTTTTTTTTTTTGAGAAGAAGGAAGAAAGGAAGAGAGGGCAGGAGGGAGGGAGGGAGAGAGGAGACAAAGAAATATTTTTATTTGTTTAGTTTGGTTTCGTGTGCCCCCGCCTCCCACAACCCCTGGCCCCAGGTGGGGAACCCAGGTGTCCTTGGGTTTCACATGATCGGCACCCCAGCTGTCTCAGGGGCCTGAGCCACAAAGGCACACCCGGGAGACAATTTGTGCTGATACCTAAGTTTGTGCTCTTGGATTTGCAAATCTAAAGATCCCAAATAAGTGCTATTATTTTGTCTTAGCCTTGTTCTGTTTTTCTTGGTGGACACTGCTTTGGTTTCCCTCTGTGGCTTCAGCACTCAATGCTGTGCGTCAGTGAAAACAGATCTACTTTGATTTCAATTCTGGGAAGGACCCAGTGCCAGTCAAGGGGCACAGAGTAATCACTGAGCTGGCCCTGAGGCTGACCCAAGCTCCTCTTGATAGATGCCCTGCAGAGCAGCCTTCCTTCCTAGGCCAGCTGCCTCCTGCTCAGTCAGCATAGTCAGTCCCAGGTCCCAAGTCCCGGTTACTGGCTACATCTTTGCTCCTGACCTGCTCAGTGACTTGGTAAATTGGTTCACCTGTTCAGGCTGAGTTTCTTACCTGCACAATAAGGAAACTGATTTCTATTTTCTTCTGAGAAACACATTTGCAAGGATGGAACAGCTACCACCTGTGATTCGCATAGATGATTAATTCACCTCCTTATCTTTTTCTTGGTGCAGGTCCCCATCTTCATATCCAATCACCCTGACAATGCCATTTGTACAATGAATCAATAGGGTTACTGTAGACCAGTTTCTTCCAAAGTAGCTCTCTCCTCCTAGACACTATATCTTAAACAGTAAAATGAGAACACAGGGCCACTTCTTTATTTTTCTTTCTTTTCCATATTTTAAATTGTATTAATTAATCTACACATTAAAATAACTTCCTATGCATAGGTTCCCCATTCCTTAAATATATGTCAATACACCCTGCCCTCCACCAAATCACCAAGTGTTCTTCTCCATTGTCCAGTGGGTTCCACCATCATTTGCCTCCCCCTCTCATTCCCTATTGGTAACCTCAGTTCTATTACAAATGTCCAAGCGTTGGTTTTGTTTTGTCTGTTTCTTTGTGCTGTCTATTCACATTCTACATATGAGTGAGATCATCTGGTAGCTACTTTTCTTCTTTTGACTTATTTCATTAGCATAAGCCCCTCTAGATGCCTCCATATTGATTCAAATGACAGGGTTTCATCTTTTCTAAGGGCTCTGTAGTATTCCATTGTATATATGAACCACATCTTCTTTATCCATTCATCTGACATTGGGCACTTAGGTAGTTTCTAGGTCTTAGCTCTTGTGAATAGGGTGGCAATAAACATGGGGGTACATAAATCTCTGTGAATTAGTGTTTTAATATCTTTCGGATAAATGCCCAGAAGTGGGATGGCAGGATCATACAAGATTGCTATCTTCAACTTTTTAAATTAATTAATTTTTTACACATTAAAATGAAACATATGAAGAGGTTCCCCATTCCTCATATATATGTCAACACCCCTGCCCTCCACCAAATCACCAAGTTTGCACTCCCACCAACAGTGTAAAAGTGTTCCCTTTCTCCATATCCTAACCATCAATTTTAAATGTCACTTCTCTGATGAGACCTTTATCTCAGTCTTTCCAGAATTGAGTTGGAGGCTGCAGGACAGCATGTGGGAGGGAACAGACATCATCTTCTACAGCAGACAGACATGGTAGTTTCATTGTTTTTGTGTAAAGACATATTGAACCAAAGTAGCCCCATCCCAGACTATGAAGTCAGAGAAGAAAGTGAATTTTACTAGGATGGACCTCAAGCAAGAGAGCACTGGGGGATAAATGCCTACAACTAGGCCTTCACTGGCAAAAACCAGACAAATGAGTGATCTATTGTAAACATCTGAGGTAGTTTAACAAAATGTTGCTCTTTCCAAATTTAAGCTCTAACAGTGATGCCATGAACTGTGCTTATATAGTTTGTCCTTAGGGTTTAGGATTAGAGTTAGGGTTATTTATAAACATTATTTATAACTATTTGCACATTTAGTCTTTCCTTCTGTGTTATTTCAGGCACAGAGTAAATCTTTTTAATTCTTGCTTTTGTGTTTAAAGATATTTCCATAGTATTTAAGGTGTTTTAGTATATTTCCATCTCAGACATTAAATCTTTTGTCCAATAGTAACTTTTAATTAAAAATGTTACCTCAAATTGTCACTTGTACTTCAGAGTTTTAAAGAAACATAGGAAATATTTCTATCTACAGCATATTTCTAGTGTGGTGAATATTTAAGAAAACAGTTTTCAGAAAATTACACCCCCTGATGCCCATACTAATTCTTGGTCTGTGATTTCCATTTATTAAGGAATAGATGATCAATCACTGGCCTTAAGTTGCATCTTCCAAGATTTTCCTCCCTTTGTTATACACACTTAAGATGCATCAATTTATATACTGAATTACATTTAAAATTTATTTATAGACATTTTGGAATTTGTAATTTGGTTACAGATTTATGTCAGCACCAGTGTTGTGACCTGTACGAAACTTCGTTGTTGAGCTGTGTTCTGTCTTGTGGATTTATAATAGCTACTGTTACCAACCCCCAAGGGTCTGGGAGCCCCTCTGGGGTTCTTGGACCCCTGAACAATAGAAATTGTTTCAGAGAATTCCAAAGCCTTTCTCAGACAAGGTTTTGTTGCAAATATTAGATATAAAAGAGAGAGGGAGAGAGAGAGACAGCTTATGAATACATGCATGGAAGACAGGACCATTATTTGCTGTGTGCCCAGTGTCTGGGCTCCGGGGTTTTTAAGTTAATAAGTACATTAGATCGGTAGTTTCAATGAGCTGGTGGTCAGCAGTTTCGGAGGAGGAGCATATTCTGTCTTCTTCTTGGGACTCAAAATGCATGTGTTACACAATATCTCTTCTCTTTTATTTTCTGTCTGGGGCTTACATGGTTTAGTTGTTCATAAATCTTTAGAGTTCTGAGTTCTGAGTTGTGCAGTTATTCCTTGGGGCCAGTATGCTGAAGATTTAAGCTTTAATACAATTCACAATAGCTAAGACATGGAAACAACATAAATGCCCATAAACAGATGACTGGAAAAATATCTGTGGTCTGGATACTCAATGGAATTCTATGCACTACTGAAAAAAAACTGAAATTGTGCTCTTTGCAACAATCTGGGAAACTAGAAGGGATCATGTGAAATGAAATAAGTCAGAAAGAAAAGGAGAAATACAGGATGGTTTCACTCATATGCAGAATATAACGAAACAAAACAAAAATATAAACCTCAGCAAAACTCACAGGACACTCAATGATGATTGTCTAGGGGTGTGAGGGGGAGAGAAGGAAAGAGGGGACAAGGCTGTGGTAAAGGGTATTTGAACTCTGGCTTTGGTGTAGTGTGTATACTCAGACTGAGAAGCAAGTTCAACAGCTTAAAATGAGTACGGCTTTGTTAACAAAAGAAATAATTATATATATATATATATACGCACACACACACACAAAGATTTAAGCTTTAATTATAAAAGGTGGTTGGGCCTTGGAATCAGGGATGGGCCAAGCCTAGCTGAATGGGCACTGGGGACAAGGAAGTGAAGACCCCACATTTTCCACAGCTCACTGCTGAAGGGCATCCGGTTGTTTCCAGGTCTTGACGGATACGAATAAGGGTCCCGTGATTATTTTTGTAAAAACTTTTGTGTGGACATACATTTCATTTCTCTTGGGTAATTTCCAAGGACTGGGATTGACAGGAACCACAGTTCACCTTGGTAAGAAACCGCCAGGCTGCTTTCAGAGTGGCTGTGCCATAGTGCACTCCATCTGCTGCTCTGCCTAAGTTTGCATTTTCCCTTCCCCCAGGTGACAGATCTCTGTTTCCCTTTTATTTATGTGTCATGAGGTGTCTTCCTTCTGGTAACTTTCAAAATTTATCTTTAAAGTTCTGAAGCTTTACTATGGTGATCTTGTTAGGAATTTAGTATCATTGCGATTATTTAACCTGAGGTAGAATTTTGCAATGTGAGGACTCCTCTCCTCCAACTTTGGGAAATCTCAGCTTTAACTACCTTAGTTAGCACCTCATTTTGTGATGGTTAATTTTTTGTGTTGACCTGACTGGTCACGGGAACTCAAATTAGACATGATTCTGGTGAGTCTATGAGGGTATTTAGGGGTGAGATTAACATTTGAACTGATAGACTCTAAAGCAGGTCAGCCTCCAGTGTGGATGGTCTTCGCACAAGGCTTTGAGAGCTTGAATAGGGCAAAAGTTCAAGAAGGAATTTGACATTTTCTGCCCTGGAACTGGGCCCTGGGTCTCCAACCCTGGCTCTCAGGCCCGTGGGTTCTGTGTGGACTATAGAGCACAGGCATTCCTGGGCCTCCAGCTACAGTTGAAGCACAAAGGACTTCTTAGCTTCCAAAATCACATGAGCCGGTTCGTCATAATAAATTTCCCATCTGTCTGTCTGCCTGTCTATGCGTACATCCACCTGTCATCTATCTATTCATCCATCATCTATCATCTATCTGTCTACCCAGCATCTCTCATTTATCAATCCATCTATTATCCATCACCTCCTACTGATTCTATTTCTCTGGAGAGTCCTAACTAACACAACTTGAATTTTAATCTTTTCTCCAGACATTTCTTAAAATAAAATTTAAAAAATATATCACCTCCTGCTTGCTGGGTGTGTCCCCTGCTTCATATGCTGAGATTTTTAATTGTTAAGATATACGTGTTTTTTTTCATACCCAGTTTTTGTTGTGAAGTCTTTATTTCAAATGATTTTGTTCCATGGATACTATTCCGTCCTTCCTCAAAGTGAGTGTTTAATAGCAATCTCAGTTAGCTCTAGAATTCCTATCCTAAAGTTTTGCAGTATGTGTGTGTGTGTGTTTGTGTGACTGTGGTCAATGTGAATGACATGCTTCTGTTTGGTACAAACCTGTGGGCTATAAGCAGCAGACTTGTGTCACATGACGATGCATGTTGGATTTTCTCCTGTTTTCTAATTCTTGTGTGTGAGCTTATCTCCCATGGGAACTTAGTACTTGGGCTCCCTGAGTTGTGGTTGTATCCTTGTGAAGCAAGTTCACATTAACCCACAGTCCATGGCTCCCACTCAGATCATAGGCAGATGACCTGGCTCAGGACGTTTGGGTGCTGCTCAGTCAGCCACACCTGTGCACAAACTGCTGTTGCTACCCATGACCTTGGCGTTGTGATTCTAGCTCACAGTGCAGTCTAAGCCCATTGGGATCCTGGCTACATGACTCTCCTGGTCACAACTGTTATTCCTGCATGAAATGGGCCCTTCCCTCTTCTGCTTCAACTTCTAAGGGGTAATTCTTTAAAAGCAGAGAAAACATGGGAGCGAAATCAGCCCATAAACTCTAGTCCTAGGATTGCTAAAGAAATTTTCTTTTTAAAAAATGTGTTTCATTTTAAAAAGGCGTCCCATTAAAAAATATTTGTTCATGACTAAATCAAAAAGAAAATGCTACTCTCCCAGATGTGCGAACTTCCCCTTGACAGGTTGTAAATTTTGAAAGTGAGAAGGAGCATTCATCACAGAAGATGACAAGCATAGACAATGAAAATGCCAGTTCCCAAATAAAGGTCCGGATTGAGCAAAGCAGTAATTTATCAATTTAAGAAAAGTTAAAATCTGTATTTTGTTTCTTGTTTTGACTTCTATCTATGAGGAAAAGATGAAACAGAAAGGCCTAGAATTGAGGTGAGCGGGTAATATTTGGTAAATTTCACAAAATAAAACATTTCCAACATGCAGATATGTAATAAGAAGATGGGTCTCTTATTGAGAGTAATAGATTTATACCTGGAGTCCTGAGAATATGGTACACAAAGTACTCCCCTTCAAGGCACACAGTTTGGGTTCTGATGTGGGTGAGATACAGAGTTGATACTGGTGGACGGACTACCTGATGCTCCCATCTTCCTCACCTGTTTTCCAGCTGGGCCCTCTCTCTGAGGTGGCTCAGATTGGGTCTCTCCTGCCTGGCTCAGGGAAAGACGACTGGAATGAGGGAAATGTGTGAGTTTGGAAAAGGCAAAGTTAGAACTAGCTTATCCTTTGACTCTTGACTGTGAGCCAATAGTTCAACATTTTTCATTTCCCCACTCTAGATTTAATCTTGTCTTTAGGGCGGTGTGTTGTGGGGATTAAATGAGAGAAGGGGTATGCATTTTAGAGTACAGCAGGGCATATCAGTAAATCTGAAAAGGTAACTTTCTTGGCCTTCCCAGGTTTCCCCAAAATAGATAGCACACAACAGCCCATGGGCAGTCAGGGCCATTCTAAGGGAGCTGCAATTAGGGCTACAACTCCATCCTGAGAACTTGGGAATTAGTGACAATAGCCAATACTCTAAAACATTTTTTTAAAAGGAAAGATGCAAGACAGTAATGAAGGCAAGCAGGCAGACAGGCAGGAAGGGAGAGGAGGAAGAAGCACTTTATTTTTATTTGGTTCTTCACACTACCTGTGTCCCACCCACCCCCTGCTATGCCCCCCTACCCCAGATGGAACCCAGAGGTATGTGGCCTGTGCCCCCAAGCGATTGACCTAACCACTACTCCACCAGGGCACACCTGCTTTTCATTTTAATTGTTCACATTGCTTGTTCCCCCCAGACCTGGGACTTGAACCCAAGGTTATGCAACCTGCACTCCTTTGGAGGTGACTGACCCAACTGCAACTCCACCAGAGTTTTTAATACTGAGTTACTATTTTGTAAGCGCAGTTAGCAATACTAGTAGTCCATGCTACTCCATTTAATAAGTAACTGTGTTAGTAAAAAATATCATTAGCAATTTCATTATTGAAGGAGTCAAGCATGGTTCACTGAAATGCCAGTCCAATTCCCTACCCTGCAGGGAACCCTGGCATACTGTGATCATCATCAGGTCAGGCTGCATCATCAGGACAGGATGGAACATCAGCGGGCAGGAAGGGAATCAATCACCTGGAAAGGTTTAAGAAGCAAGGGCATAAAAGACTTGACTTTTTATCATGCTGACAACAGTGAATATTTCCAGATATCTCCCTTGAGTTTTAAGAAAGTGAGGAAGCTCAGAGAAAAAGCAAACTTGAAAGTACAATCCCCTGCCGTCCCCAGGCCATGTCAAAAGAAGGATTCGGAAACTGGGTCCTTGCCCTTGGTTTCATTAAAGCTGTGCATCTCCCTGTTCCCAGCTGGAGAAACCGCGCTTCTAAATGAGTCTTGCACTGTGCAGGCCCTTACCTGTGATGTGACAGTTCAATGACGCCCTGTGCTGACTAAGAAGCAAAGGAACCACTTAAAGTTCCCTGGCTCTCAGAGGAAATGACAGTGTTCAGAACGTTGCTGAATGATTACTGTTTGTGGGTTGGGGTTCCTTTGGGTTATTCTGTTTATACACATTAGCTGCCACCCTAAATCTTCATGAGTTCTGGTGAGAGTCATTACCACGAAGCCATTTCTGCTCCAGAACAATCTATTCACATCACAGCTGGAAAGTTTTACTTTCCCAGTCTCACTTTTTGTTCCCTTTTCTGAAGACACAGCATTTTGCTGGGAATGGGAAATTGGAGTAGATGTACAGATATTACATGATAACCTGGGGTACACCCCCAAATTTCTTTAAGTAATAAATAGCCTGTGACTTCTAGAAGCCCTATAAGTGTCTGGGAATCATGACTTTTGGGAGAGCCTTTTATTCCTTGGCCTGAGCATCGCTCCTGTTCTATGAGTGATACTGAACACACAGTCCAACCCAAGAAGAATCCCCTCTGGCTTGTTTTTAACAAACACTGCATGCCACGTGCTGTTCTGAGGACCTGAGCCTCTGAAACAGTAGTGATTCTTTGGGTGCCCACCTTGCAGGTAAGAAACTGGGCACCTAGGACCACAGTGCTTGGAACGCGTAGTGGGGGCTCCACACTAGTAAGCTCCTTACCCACTGCCCCCAGTCACTGTCTCCGCATTTTGCTTTAACTTCCCTGTCTGTGTTTTTAACTGGGCATTAATTTCATGGGTTTCCCATTAATGATTATCAAATACTCACACTGAACCTATTGCTAGAATTATATTAGACGAAAAATATTTCTTCCTTGTATAATAGCTGAAATAAGTAATCTAACAATTGGCCACATGCACAACATTGAAAATAACCCAGCTTTATACTTTCCCCCTTTGCTTTACCACTGATGAGGCAGGCTGACTCATAAATGGATCATGTGCTTTGTCACTCCTTTGCGTTTCTTCTTTAAAGCACTGATGCATCTGACATCTTCTGTAACACAGCTCTTGGTGAGTCACACTGTTGGTTCTGTGTGGAATGAAACATGCCTGAGATGTGGACCTGCTTTCAAGGCACCTGGGTCTGCTCCAGGCTTATGGTTCTCAAAATATTTCCCTGGACCAGTCGCTGTGGCCTCACGTGGGATGTGATAGAAGTTCTTAGATCCCAGGTCCCCTGTAGCTTCGATGGCTAAAGCACAGGCTATGAAAGACATGGTTCTGGGTTCAAGACCCAGGACTTGGAAAAATAATAATGTAATACATAAAATTTTTAAATAGATAAAGAAATGAAGCTTTTTAGCCCATGCCCATTAAAACAAACAAACAAACAAACAAACAAAACCAAGTTCTTAATCCCCAGGCATGGGGTGAGGCCCAGCAATCTATCTTAAGACGTTCTTCCAATGATTTTGATGCACACTAAAGTTTAGAATCACTGTTCTGGAAGCATAAAAGGTATAAGTAAACACAAGACTCTGAAGCAAGGTTTTAAAAGAAGTACACATAAAGTACAGTGAATTCCCCAGAAGGGAAAGCTGAATGAAGGTCACGAGAAGCCTCACTGAGAGGCTCCTGTGAGCAGACTCTTTGAGGCAGGGTGAGATGGGGCACACTGGGGAGGGAGTGGGAGAGACTGGGAATAGGGAGGAGGAGACTGTGGGTATGATGTGGGTGTGGTGTGAGGGACTTAGATGCCTCCATCTGAGTGGAGCAGAAACCATGGGGCAGCCAGTGGTGATCAAATGGTGGAAAGTATTAAATGTCATTACTGGAGTGATGAACAGGGAAAAATTTTACTAAAAGAAAGGATATGCTATTTCCCTAATGAAGGAAAATAGCAGGAATATAAATATAGACAATTAGAGTAAAGGGAAATGTTCTTAGATTTGTTAGATTGTTGGGATCAAAGACAGGCTGCCTCAGGATGTGCCTAAGCGGCATGCTGACTGGAAAGAAATGAAAAGACAGAAGATCCAAGGATGATGTTTTGCCCAATTACCTCCCTAAACATAGAAAATCACTCTGGTGGTCTGGAAGGCGAGAGATCACTGATGGGACTAAAACACGACATCCCAAACTTTCTCAGAATTGTTCTCCTTTAAATGCCCTCACTCTGACATGAAGAACTATGGACAGTAAAGGGCAGCTCCAGAGGCAAAGGAGAAGCTCCTATTCTTCTAACCCTGCAGCCCTCCCCTTATTCAAAGAAGCCACTTGCTACTCCTTGGGTTTCCACTCTTCTAAACAAGAAGTGGTCTCGTGTCCCTATTCTCTAGAAGAACATAGAAAGGGGAGTTATTTATCTATACTTTCAGAGTAAGAGTAGGGATGAGCAATTCTTCCTTGCTCATGGAGACCCTCTTCTCTCTCCCCTGAGAACTTAAGTAGCTTTTTCATGCCTAATACAGGATATAAATCATTGATCTACCCCAGCAATCTCAGAATTTATTTGTAGATTCTTCCTATATATATTATTATTATTAAATCTGGGTTTTTCTCTTACTAATCATGCCTAATGTTAATTTGTTTATTTGTCCAGCCTGTGAAGAACCTCAGAGAAATGGGGGAATTTTTCCTTTGAACCCCCAACACAGCCTTATTAACCCCAAAAATAGGACGTTCAAGCTCTGTTTTCCAGGCATTTGTAGAAAAACCCTACGAATTCCTTTTTCTTTAAATTTCCAAGTTCTTTGTTCTGTTTTCCCTTCCTAATTTTTTTGCCCTCTTTCTAGAAACTTTATAACCTCACAGAATGACCAGAAGTTATTTTACTCTATAAATGGGCCTCCATGTACACATAATTAAAGTTTTGTCTTTCTCTTGTTAATATCTTTTGTCAGTTTAATCATTTTTCCAAACTACAGGCCTAGAGGGTACAGGAAGGTTAGTTTGCCCCCTTACAAGGTCTTCAAGGGAAGCTGAAGAACAATGATGAATATGTTTTTGGCATGATATTGAGCAAATTAAAAAAAAAAGTACTCATAACTTTACTTTTGAAAATCTTAGTATGAGAAATTCAGTCACAACATTGATGACATTTTTTGCTTTATAAAGAAGTATGATTGTGATACTCTTAATACAATAACATCATAATCTTAATTCTTGGTCTTTGCTAAATAATTCTGATTCAACTTTAAGAATGATTCACAAGGCATTTTGGAAAAAAATATGTGTATGTTTGAGGTAGAAAACAGAACTATGAAAATAAAAGTTTGATAATAAAATAAGAGTTTTTATAATATAGCTCTAATCTTTTGAACATTTAAAGAAAAATTCATTTTTAGATTTACTATCCAAAGAGAGATCACATAAATTAAAAGGAATTTTAACAGATGCCTCTTGAAATGAAGACAATGCAAAAATGAAAGGGATTTAAAACAAGACTTTAATCATAAGGAACCTTGAAATAGCCAAAACAATCTTGAGAAAAAAGAACTAAGCTGGAGGCATCATACTTCCTGATTTCAATGTTATATGTTACAATACTATAGTAATTAGAAAAGTATAGTATTGACCAGACACATAGATCAATGAAACAGAAAGTAGAACCCAGAAACAAGTGCATGCATATATTTGATCAATTAATTTACAACAAAGGAGGCAAGAATACACAATGGGAAAAGGATAGTCTCTGATAAATTGTGCTGAAAAAAACAGACGGGCAGCTGTAAGAGAATGAATTTACATCACTATCTTCCAATACACACATAAACCCCCCCCCAAAAAAAAAACAACTCAAGATGAACTAAAAAGTTGAATGAAAGACCTGAAACCAGGGAACCCAGAGGAAGTCATAAGTGTTAAGCCCTTTGACATCAGACTTAGTGATTTTGGGACTTCAAAAGCAAAATTAAACAAATGGGACTGCATAAAACCAAAAGGTTTCTGCACAGCAAAGGAAATCATCAACAAAATGATAAGGCATGCTGCTGAATGGGAGAAAATATTTTTAAATAATATATCTGATAATGTCCAAAATATATTAAGAACTCACACAACTCAATAGCAAGTTTTAAAAAAGTAAACAATCCAATCAAAAATATGTAAGAGATCTGAACAGAAATTTTTCCAAAGAAGATACACAGATGGCCAACAAGTACATAAAAAGATACTCAATATCACTAGTGTCAGAAAAAAGTTAGTCAAAACCATAATATCACCTCATATCTGTTACAATGGCTATTCTAGAAAAGACAAGAGGTAACAAGTACTGTGAGGATATGGAGATGAAAGAACCATCTACACTGTTGATGGGAATGTCGATTGGCAGAGCCACTATTGAAAGTTATCTTTAAGACAGTTAGGGAAAAGAACTGCTTTCCACTGTTATATCACTGTTTTACAAAGTTGTGCAAGGTGACTTCATTAAGACAAGTAAAACATTTTCTCTCAGCTCATTAACCAGAAAGCAAATAAACCATAAAAACTTTAAAGTGCTCTTCTCCCTTAAATAATCAATACTTAAAATCACTCATTCAATAAATTCACCATCAAAAATCAATCTTTCAATCCCAATAGAAATATCCTTATTATGGAAAAATATTCACTTCTCTCCACTCATACAATGAAATGAGGAAAGGCTGTGACTGTGCTATGGATGTGAACAACATTTTCATCTCCCTGGAATACTGACTACTTTGAAAAGGAATGTACAGTCCTGCTGCTAATCCAAAAGATGCCTCTCATGTGAATAAAAAAAGGCTGTCATTTCCTCAAGATACTTTATTGCCAAGATATAGATAGTGATAATTAACAATACTGTGACCAAACCAATATAAATGACTCCCTTGAGTTGTGCCCAATTATACTCAGAGTTCTCTCCTGGTTTCTTATTCTATTACCTTCTTTTCATACATATTTTAGATGTATATTCTACGTATATTTATATATATTCTATGGACTAAAAGTAACATAAGTATTGATTGTATTATATATTATACATAATAAAATTGTATTATAAAATGTAATATAAATATATTAATTTTTTTTAATGCCTCAAACTACTTTTTGTTTACAACTACATCATTTTCACATAATTCTTCTAAGCAATGGCATGATACAGATTTCCTTGTGCACCAACAACTTTACACTTTGCATAAAGTCAGTGCTCAGTGTTGCTAGAACAGTTTGTTCACTCAGTCTGTGCTGTCATATCTAACAAGAGTGGGTGCACAATATATACTCTAGTCAATAAGAGCTCAGGCTCCTGACTAACTTTGACAAACTATATCAACATATCTAAAGTGTGTATATATATATATATATATATGAAAGATTATTATCATAAATGTTCTATAAAAATACATTGGATGCTTTAACCCATCTAACTTTACTTCTGTGAGTATGAACTTTTAACATTTACTATATAGTCAGTGTAGTACCTTTTCTCAACATGACACCAACAGAATCAAAAGCAGCTAAAGAAGTGCTAACCTGCCAGGATTAATCCAGTGATTCCAGTCACAATGTATTCCTGAAGGAGGTACCCTTGTCAGTGGAATTGGGTAATATGGTTTATTCTTCCTTCCCTGATTGATTTAACTAAAGGGAACAGTAGGAGAGGAGGAATCTGATGGTTAGTCTCTCGGTACATTCCTGGCTTTTGGGGTGTCGGGGTAAAGTGTGTCACGTTGGAAGAGGTGGAATATTAATTCCAAAATATGGCCCACTGGGCTTGGAGTTACAGTCAGCAAATTGGGTTTCACTTCTACTTCTTCACATGTTTCTTCATGTGAAGAAGAGGATCCTGAATGATCATCAGAGGTAACCTTATCCAGGGCCCTGGTAACTTTCTTGGAATTCTCATCCTCATTTTCCAAGCAGGCAACAATAAAGACATGGGTTTTCTCTCCATCGCAGCAGCACATCCCACAAGGATCCACCCAGGGAGTGAGTTCCTTCAACAAACCCAGTTTGCTCTAGGAGACACAGCTGTTCTCACAGGCTTTCAGGACCTCAGGGTCAGCTCTGAAACTGATGGGCACGAATGCATCCATAGGCCTGTCTTTTGGATAGTTTTTCTAGAGATCAGTGATTTTGATAATTTTGCTGAAGTATTGGGGTCAATTTCTCAGCATGCCTCTTGATCACTTCTTTTTAAAATGTGTCTTGTTTCTGAACTAACCTTGTGAAAAAGAAGACAACAGTAGCAATTTCATTCTTTATCTCCCACTGCCGCTACCGCTCTGGGGCCATGGATGAGCAGAGAACACAGACAGCCAGCCTCATCCTGCTTGTGTATACTGTGTGTCCTGAATTGATAACAGCATATAAACTTAATATAGAGTAAAAACAGTGTTACAAGATAGACAATATAAGTAAAGCTGCTAAGTTGCTAAGAAAAAAATAAATAAAATATATGGAGCCTAAAAGTCTGATAAGTAAGTGGAAAATGCACTATAAGCATCGACAATTGATTTGAACATTCTGAGGAATCAGCAAACATGGAACACAGGTCAACTAAGGTCAACCAGTCTGTGAAATAGAAAAAAAAAAAAAAAAGATGAGGTTTACCTGTGGAATCCCATCAACAACACCAGCATACATATACTGGGACTCTGAGAAGAGGAAGATAGAAAGGTGGACAAGAATATTTGAAGAAAAATGGCCCAAAACTTCCCAAATTCAATGAAAAACTTACTAATATAACATATCCAAGAAACTAAAAAAACTTCAAGTAAAATGAACTCACAGAGATCCACATCTAGAAACTCTTTGTCAAAGACAAACTCAAGAGAAGCAACTAATCACACAGACGCTCCCCTGCCCGGTCATCACAGATTCCTGTTGCATCTCCCCCATCTCCTCTCCATCCTCGAGGTGACATGACCAGTGTTTAAGGCTAGCTTAGTCCTTCAGTTCTCACACCACTCCTTGCCCATTCTTTTAGTTCAGTCTGTTCAAGTTTGAGTCTCTCAGCTGGATGACTGGATGAGCCCCCCTCAGCTGGGGGCTCAATGGTTGCTGCTTTCCCTTCCCCACACCCTCTCCCTGTCTTCCTGAGCCCACTCCTCCCAGGCCTGCTAGAAACTTGCTCCCATGATCTGAGGAGCACTGTGATCCTCTCTGTGCCTTCAATTCTCCTCTCTAATGCTTCCTTTCTTCAGAAAAGAAGAATGATTGCATTACTTCATCTTGTGTTTAAGACAAAGCCATCCACCTCACCTCTTCTACAGAACCAAATTTCTAAAATTATTTCACATTCTATATCCCTCGAACCTCACTCTGACTCAGTCATCTTTGAATGCTAACATCTTCCCTTTTTCCTTTCTTGACATCACTAGGGCAGCCGGATCCTGGTTTTATCACACATCACTAAGGTACTCCCTCCTTTTTTTTTTTTACCTTCTGTCAGTACTTGGCACTGGTAAATTCTCTGTTTCCATGGCTTCCATTCTCTATTCCCCGTGCTTCTTCATAGCTGCATGAATTTTCAAGATTTGCCTCTTCATTCAGTCTTTCTCCAAAGGAACTGGCCACTGTCTTCTGGCCTCCCCCAGGAAATGGTTGTTTTGTGGCCAGCCACTTATTCTTGCTGGATAATCTCACTTCTGTGACTTGCCCAGTCCTTATGTCCATGATCCTCAAGTTTCTTTCTAGACAAATCTCTTTTCAACGCTCCACATCCATCTTACAAATGATTCACTGCACACTATAGCAGACATGTTAGCACTTAACTCTGTATGCCCAAAGAAGAACCTATACCGCCTCCCCTCAAACTTATTCTGCACTTTTCAAGGTCTCTCGTTTGAGTATTTCCCAGCACTGCAATCAATGTAAAACCCGGGAGCCAACCCACCTGTTTCAAATTTATCACTAGTCATATTACCTGTGACTCCTATATTGTTCTCAACCTTTCACTGACTCTTTCACTGTTGCTGTTTTTCAAATGCATCTCTTGCCTGGGTTATGCAATAACTTTCCAGCTCTATGGTTCCCAAAATGTATGGCTGGACAGGTCCTATCAGCATTCCCCATTCTAGAACATCTCACTGGAAATCTAATTTAATATAATGTCCAAGTTACAAGACAGCAGAAGAGAGAATCTTCTAGATCGTTTGCTATCTTAGCTAAGAACATAAATGTGGGTAAGGCACAGCTTGTTGAGATCGTGGGTCTTTTGGCATCTCTTCCCTCCATAAATCCTGTTAAATTCTGCTCCAGAATTGAAGTGATTTCAGGCACCTGTGCTCCTGAGCCACGTGTTTTCCTTCTGATTTTTCACTGCATCTATGACGCCTTAACTGCTCACTCTTTGTAGGGAAATGGAAGACCTTTTGTTCTTTTTCCAAGAGCTGGCATCTGTGTGTTGTAATGTTTAACAAACAACTCGCTGTTAGGATTCCTGCTGTACCATGAGAGCATTCCACGATATTTCCTCACTTTGTTTTTAAAAAGCAACCCCTGCATGACTGTTTTAAACCCTGAGAATGGATTAGCATCAAGATTTTAAAACAAACTAAAAATCTTGGTAGAAATCAGCTCCAACTAGTGCCTGTTTTGGAGGGCTCCAGGGTCACTGGCCTGGGTAGCACTCTCAGCCCCCACCGTGACTGCCTCCACTAGGATACACATGTGGTTCCACTTTCACCTTTGAAGGCTTTGCCACCATGATCATTGTCCTGTCAACCTGGCTCTCCAGCTGCTGTTACCATCTCCTTAACTGGGGAAATGTGAGAGTTTTGAAAGGCTACTTCCCAGTTTACACTCTCAGTTCCCTGGGAGCTGATGGGCTTGGGTGATTCCAATGGTAGTGATGAGAATGACACTAGTAATGATAACATGTCATATCAGATGGCCTCCGGTTGTTTTCAGTATTGCTAATCAGTAAACAACTATTAGATTTATTTTTAAGCATTTAATATAAATTTTAAAAAGATATTAGATCTTCTTTGCTATCATCAAATACAAATGCCTAAGCCAAGACTGTGTGTTTGTGTGTTTAATATGTCACTTTGCTTTTAACCAGTGAACCCAGAAGGAATCCTTTCTAACCTCTCACCAGAGGCAGACTTTGATAATCACCCGGCTGCTATTGATGCAGGTAAGGGTGAGCGAGACACACTGAGGAGATGCTGGGTCCGCCAAGGGGAATTCACGGAGAGTGCCGTCTGGGCAGGAACACACAGCAAGTTTATTAGAAGCAGAAAGAGCACGCTGAAGTGCCTTGCAGGCTCCGAAAGTTACATCAAGGAAAAGCGCAAGCGCGTCCTGTGCTGCCTAACCCTCTAGCAGGCAAGATGGATACTTGAATGCGTTTGAGGGGTGGGGGTTTCTTCCTTCATGGGACATGGGTGTGTCCAGGTTACCTGGAGTAAAAATAGCATCAATATCTAGGGGTGTGGCCTACAACCAAGTTGCTAATTGGAGTCTGTTTTAAGCTATGCTGTCCCCATGTCACTCAGAGTAGGAGATTATTCAATCCAATAATTACCACTTTGAGACAATCGATATTGCAGTCTCTAAGTTTTTACATGTGTCCTAGGCAATTTTTAAAAGGCTAGCATGTACCCCAGGACTTATCTTTACTTATTAAAGGGTTATATATTTAAACTATTGAGCTATATACCTGTTAATGTTATGTACTTATAAAGGCAAAAATAGAAGTAAAAGGATAAATGAAAAATGAAATAAGCAGTTTTAAAACTTTCTCATTTTAAGGATATAAAATTTTACTTTCAGTAGAAAATATGAATAATAATGTGATTGAATGTGCATTAATTTTTTTTAGTCTTGTTTGAACCTTTCCATGCTGACATGTATGTGAAGATCTGGTTCTAGATTTATTTTGTTACTTAGTTTCCATCTAATCACTGGTGAAAAGAATCTTTGAAGCCAACCTGAATATGTGGGGGCGGAGACTTTGGCTCCCCTAGCTGGGCCATATTCATCTGCTGATTCTACAAGGATTTTAAAGGAATCAGTTCCATCTCTCCTGCATGTTCATTAGAAAAGGTTTTACTTTTTGTAATTTTATCAAATAGGTTCTTTGTTTGGAAGATCTCAAAATGTTTCAAAAAAATTTTTTTATTCCCCAATTTTAAGTGATTTAAGAATTCTCACAATTGCATAAATTACATTTCAGCAGCAAAAATATTCTCATCTACTTTTCTTTCAGAGGAAATTATTTCTTATTATTTCTTATAAAAACCTGAAATTTACCTCGAAGGAGTAGATTATGGCTATTCATGTTTTGAAAGTATCTCCCAGGTAACAAACTTCTAAGAGACACTGTTAGTTATAGAAAAATTTAGCAACATTAGAAATTTGTTGTTGTAATGTCTAAGCTAAAAGCCGCATTTCAATATTTTATTATGAGATAATGTGCAAATGATCGTGAACATAAAGGTTTTCCTGGTTGTTCCCCATGCATGACAATGATTCTCAATGAAAAAAATCTCAATTTAATAAGAGAACTTACAAAGTCACTTAATTGGACCAAGAGAAACTTGGAACTGAAGTCAGATGAATGAGTTCGGGGGATGACCTTATTATGGAACTTCTGTTTAATTCTCAGACACCGGCACTGCTTTGTTGTGAGGGACGCACAGAAACACTGAATTCAAAAGGATCTGACATTCACACATGACTGATGACCATGGTCTAGACAACAGGGCTAGAGGTCAACAATAATTTAGCAACTCTGCTCACCATCATCTTATTTCTTTGAAGTCTTACTCATATAAGCCTTCTTCATTTCTTTGTAAGTGAATTTCTAGGTATTTTTGATTAGGTTGTTTTATTAAAGGAAAAAAATTTTTTAGGAGAGGTGTAGGCAGAAATGAAGATGAATAGGCAGGCAGGCAGGAGGAAGCATTTATTTTATTTCGTTGTTCATCTTGATTGTTCCTGGGTATCAAACCTGGGTCCTTGGGATGTATGTGGACTACATCCAGTGAATTTATCTGCTAGACCACCAATGTGCACCTCAAAGGTATTTTTTTTTCATTAAGGAAAGGTGCAGGAGTGGGTACTTGGCACATATAAGAAATACTCAGCCCAGATTCTGACACATGACTAGAGGTGATGATAATGATGATGGTGGTGGTGATAATCAGCCATCTTGCTGAATGACTTTTCCCTTGTAATAAAAGTTGTATTCTTTTAGGTTTTCAAAAGATATATTCAAATAATACTTTTACCTCCTTCTTTCCTATAATGATATCTTCTTTCTTTTTTGTGCCTGGCCTGGCCCACCACAATGTCTGATTTTAATGGCATATTTCATTCATTAAATTATATATATATATGTGTGTGTATACACATATGCATGTATATATATTAATTATTAAATAATTGAAATATTCTTCTGTTCCTATTGTACTTAGGGCTTTAATCAAGAATGAATTTTGGGTGAAATAGCAGTTAGGTTCACCACCTCCAGCTGAGTAAAGTTCACCACATCACAAAAACCCAGGTTCATGTCCCAGAGGTGGGGAGAACAACCAAAATGAACAATAAAAATAAAAATAAAATGTTTCTTTCCTCCTCTCTCTGCCCACCTGCCTACTCACCTTCATTCCTGCTTGCATCTTTTCTTAAAAAAAATAGAGAGAGAGGCACGGTGGCATGGTGGTCTAGCAGATAAGTTTACAGCCTCCAGTTGGCACAGGCCACATGCATCCCAAGGACCCACGCTTGCATCCCTGGGCCAAGGGAGGAAACCAAGATGAACAATGAAATAAAAATAAAGTGCTTCTTTCTTCTTTCTCTTCCTTGTTGCCTGCCTACTCCTTCATTCCTGAACCTTGCCTTGAAAAAAATGAATTTTAAAATCATCATTAATTGTTCTGGTAGATTTTCTGACTTGAGCATTCCTTACATGAATGTGGCTTATAATTTTATAACACACGGATGAGGTCTACTGACTACTATGAAGACTTTTACATTGATACTTAAGAGTGGGATCTGTTTATAATTCCCTTCATCTTGCTTAATACCTTCCTCTATATTTTTGTAGATGAATAGTTGAACCTAGGGGCTTAAATGGATTCTGGCTCTATTATTTGGGCAGCATGACCCACAGACAGTGGGCTCCTCCACCAGCTCTGATTATCTCTGTGATGCCTGTAGGTATGATGCCCGCTGCTTACATCCATGGCTAACTCAGTATTGATTACAAAATAGTAATGTTATAACTGCATCAGCCATTATCTTTGATTTATTGACTGGAATACTAGCTAGTAATCATTTACTTCAAATTGTAAAGAAAAGGTGAAATAAGTTTGAAGTCTGTTTTTTTCTTTAGTGTCTTCCAGGGGTGACTAATGAGCTACATTCCTCCCTCCCTCCCTCCCTCCCTCCCTTTATCCCTCCCTCCCTCCCTTCCTTCCTTCCTTTCTTTCTTTCTTTGGAGAGGGTGTAGTGATATGTTTACTATTATTTAGTATTATGTGTTTAATAATATTGTTAACCATATGTGCTTCCATCTATTTCATCATTGATGATGCCATCATTGATCAGTGAGTGTCTTTTAAGTTAGTCCCTGAGTCCTTCTGACACAACCTCACTTCTCTGCTCTCTGGCATGACATGATATTTTGGGTCATTCCTGCTCCTGTCTGGGAATAAGTCTTCTGTTCAAAGATCACAGTTCATTAAAGTAAGACATAGTATATAAATCACATCTAGGAGTTAGGGAAGCTTCCTGCTTCTGGGTTGGTCATTGTTTTTACACCTATCAGAGAACAGAGCTAGGATATAAGCTTAATTGTTTTTATTTAAGAAAAGGATATCATGAAATGTTATTTATAATTCAAATTAGGGCAATAACTGAAAATTCTTTTATCATCTAAAATCCAGAATAATGCTAGAAAATCATGGACATCCTTTTCTCATTTCTACCTTATTGGTAAGCTTTCAGTATTTCTACATTCTGGCATTGAATTTTATATCAATTGTCAATAAAATATTCTTTCAACTTTTTAATTAAGAGATTTGGGGGAATAAATTTTAGAATTTTATCAAATCTCATCCTATAATCTATGGACATGATCGTATGTTTTTCCAATTCTAATGAAATGATTAATTCTGCTAATAGGTTTTCCAATATTGAGCCATCCTTGGATTTTAGTTATTAAAATAATTTATCATTACTTTGGATTTCTGCATTAATAATTGTACTTGAGTTTGTAATATTTTTGGTGCTATGCACTGCTGATTTTGGTATCAGCATTCTACTGACTACATAAAACTTTTATCATGCTTCCCTTTTTTCCATATCCTTTGGGATCCATTTTAATTTCTTTGTTTGTCTGTTCCTGGAAGGTCTGTGGAATTCACTTGTGAAACCATCTGTGCCCATTCCTCCCCATGGGAATACCCTTTGAAAGCATTCTCTCATTATATTTTGATACTTGAATTTTTTATGTTTTCCAAATAGTTTCCACTTATATTTTTCCCTTGAAAATACTCTCTTACTTAATAGTTAGCCAAACATTCTTTTACATTTTAGCTAATTTTAGCTTCATTAATTTTACCATTTTCTCTTTTTTATATTTAATGCGTTCCTTCTACTTTCTGTTGTTATTAAACACATGTTTTTATCACTTTAGTTGAATTTTACGTGGTTTATTTTCATGATTTTTTATTATTAAAATCATTGCTTGACTTTATGACCAAACCTGAGCCATGTTGTTGTGAATGTGTGAACAAGAGTGAAACCACATTTGCAACATGATGCTGCAAAATAAAAAACATCATTATCTGAATGTCAACAACTGAACATACCTGAAAGATTAAGAAGAAAACCAGATCAGATCATGAAATAAACAATTATTAGAAGAAATGATCAGGGGTGAAACCAAACTGCCAGGACTGATTAAAGGATGTAAGCAAAGAAGAGAACCATTAAACAGGACTCGACCCAGCACAATTTGCATCCCAGAGGACGCCATCTCTCCAGTTAAGAAGAGCTCCCTGAAGCCATGGCTCCACAATGAGGCACCACAAGAGAGCATTGTACAGCATCTCCAGTCTTGTCTGGGTACTCTGAGTAGACAACCTCTGGAGAGCTCTTGAACCTTTGAACCCAGTCTCCACCGATAGGCAAGAAGCAGAGAGACTAACAAGTCATTGAAGTCATTGAAGCATTGGCATGAGCTTCTCAAAGGCTTCCTGTCAGACAGGGAGCCAGTGAGGAGCTTTGTTCCTTGAACTGTGAGTCATGTCAGTGACCACATCTGACCCACACCAGAATTACAAGCACTTCCTGGGCTGACTGTGGACATAGGAGATAATGTCCACGTAAGTAATTTTGGACTTGGTAGACTTAGCAAGTTGGGAGACCATTCTCCCGCTCTTCTTGCCCTACAGTTGTGTTTGCTCTGTTCCAGGCTAGGTCACACCAAGCGATTAGAGTTAACAACCTGTTCTCTTCCCCTCATTTGTGACTGATTAATAAAAGTTCATTGAATACAAACCAACTCCCTAGTTATCTGTGCATCTGCACATCCTGACAAGAAGCTCCAGCCCTTGTGCAAAACAAAAGCTTTAGTTTTAGTAGGGATACTACTGCTATCATCCAGATAACTTACATAATATCTTCATGAAAAAAAAGCAGGGTTTTTTTTTTTTGCTAATCTTTTGAATTAATTCTAAGTTCACTGACAAGATCAGAGAAAAATTATGCCTTTGTCTTTATACTGAGATCCTTCTTTGGGGTCTAAGGCAGAATTGTTCAGGAAAGATACAAAAGATATTTACTTGTGAAGTAAACAGAAAGTGTTAAAAGTGTATTTATCATAAAAAATTTAAAACTCTCAATAACACAGTTACCTCACTTATGAATAAATGATTATATATTGTGGGTAGAGAGTCCTAAATAGATGGACTATGCAACTGTATTTCGAGCTGATGGACTAGCCAAATAAATGGTTAATGTTGTCTTACAAGCACTGTAAAAGATGTTTTCTTTGTTAGTGTATAGAGTTTACGTGAATCAATTAGATCTATTTTATTTTGTATGTCCTTTAAGCTTTTTAAACCATTATTTTCCCCGACTTTATTTACCATGGATTAAGAGAAGTAAACTAATTATAATCTGCAAATATTTCTGTCAGTGTCTACTTATATGTCTCATGGCATTTTCTGGTGCTGGGCTATTTGGTTTATTGGACTGAGACTGCAGTCATTAGAGATGACCTTTTGGCACTGAGTGTTCTCTGTCCTAATGCAACCTTCTCTGATAGCACATTGTAACTTCTGCTTTCTCTTGTTTTCACTTGCGTGGTGTGTGTCTGCCTACGTTTTACTCCAATAATTTAAATAAATTACTTTATTTTAGAAATGTCTCGTACATAACAAACATATTGAGTTTTGCTTTGTGATTCCACCTGAGCTTTTAAAATTACTTTTAATTAGAGTAAAATATGCATAATATACATTTTACAGTCCTAACCATTTTTAAGTGTACAGGTCAGTAGTGTTAAGTACAGTCACAGTCTTGTGTTGTCCATCTCCAGAAATCTTACAAAAAGAAATCTTGCAAAACTGAAATGCTGTATTCACCAAGCAACAACTTCCCATTCCCCTCTCCCCAGTTGCAGCCGATCATTCTTCTACTTTCCGTCCCTATGATTTGGGATACTCTAGCATATATAAATTAACATGCAGTATTTGTCATTTTATGATTGGCTTATTTCACCTAGCAGAATTCCTCATGTTTGTCAGAATTTCCTTCTTTTTTTAAGGCTGAACAATAGTCCATTGTATGTATTTAAATCATCTTGTTTATCCATTCATCCATCCATGAACACTTGTGTTGCTTCTACTTACTGGTTTTTGTGAATAATGCTGCCATGAACACATGTTTTACAAGCACCTCTTCAAGAACCTGCTTTTAATTCTTCAGTTTATGTCCAGAAATGGAATTGCTGGAACATATGTAGATCTCTGTTTAATTTTTTGAGGAACCAGCATCCTAGTTTCCAAAGCAGTTGCACCATTTCACATTCCCATCAATAGTGCATAAAGATTCTACTTTCTCTACAGCCTGCTAACATTTGCTATATTTATTTTTTTACGGTAGCCATCTTAATTGGTATGAGGCAGGATCTCATTGTAATCCGGGCTTCATTTCTCTAATGTGTGCGAGGGTGAACATCTTGTCATGTGCTTATTATTCATTTAGGTATGTTGTTTGGAAAAGTGTCTATACAAATCCTTTGCCCATTTTTTTTTTTTTAAAGGAAAGGTGCAGGCAGGAATGAAGGCAACCAGGCAGGTAGGAAGAGAGAGGAGAAGAAATATTTTACTTTATTTTAGTTCATCCTGGGTCCCCCCGCTTCCCCGCCGACCCTGGGACATGAACCCGAGTCTTTGGGATATATGTTAACTACACCAGAAAATAGACATCACTTAGGGCTCGTCTTAGGGTCTTATCCCCACAGCTACATTTAAAAAATAAAATTTGAATTATAGAGAAAATATCAGACTACGGTCTAGGTAATAAGAACGTAAACTTTTAAATAAGAAATGTGTCAACAAACATTTGTGTGTGTAAGAGAAAATGTGTTTATCACCAATGGTCTAGAACAAAACATGTTGCAAGCCACCCACCTCAGATACGTTCTTGCAGATAAGACTGTCACTAAACTGTGTGGAGCCCAGGCCCCACTTGATTTGTGTATTCTCTTCATCATGCTCGGTGGCAAACAGAAAGGAAACCTGATCTTTGTCCTTTCTGCTGTTAGTCACCGTAGCCCTTAGAGCACAGGGATTGTTAAAGAACTTGCATCAACATTAAGTATTTCCTCTAAGGTTTTCTCATCAAATACTTCTGCAAAACTCCACTAGCGTGCTGGCTGGCACAGAACAGGGAGTCAAGCTTGTTTTGACCCATTTTCCTAACTCTCTCCTAACTCTGTGTGTGGTCTCTCCTGTCCTCTTCCCAAGGATTCTGAGTTCTGCCTGCCTTCAGGGGCCCTGCTATGAGTATTTTACAGGGGTTTGCACTAGGGTGCCCTCTTATGTTATTTGAGCTGGAATTTCCATTCATATTCTTAATTTCCTTGTTATTTTCTTAAGATTTAAGAGAAAAGAGGGACCTGAGAAGACCCAGGTTCTCCATCTTAAAGTCTTGCTTTCCCAGACAGTGTAATCTGAAATGGGTCCAGATGCTCCCCACCAGCCTGAAAGTTGTCTGCATCCATTTCCAGTTCAGCAAGGACTAGACTTAGCTACCCAGCTATCCTCTGCCTCCTTGGATGTGGTCACTGTTAGGCCGGGGAGAAGACAAAGAACGAACAAGGAAGAACACCAAGGGGAGCGACTTGACAGCGGAGTAGTTTATTCCAGGATAAACCTGCAGAAGGGTCACCAGAAAGCCTGGGCCCCATCCCAAGCATAGGCTGAGGCTTAAGTACTCCTTGGGAGGGGCGTGTTCTGGTGAGTGTTGGGAAGTTCATGCAGGTGCAGGGCCTGGTCATTTGCAGCAGCTGTTTTGCTCCTGTGATTGCTGTTCCGTGGAGAGGGACGTCTGAGTTATTTTGTCCCACTGGCAGGTGCTTTCTGCTAAGTGGGCTCAGTGGGGCAGAGATGTTTTTCTGCGACCTGACATTGTTTTCAATTTAGCATTGTTTTTCTGGGACCTAACCTCGCTCCTATGACTCTGCTGTTCCATTTCTCTCTTTGGCCATCACTTTCCAATGATCATGGCTTTCATTCCCCTTCTTCTCATTCATTGACTGACAGTCATCACATGTCTGTTGCTCAGGATCTTGTCATCGGGTGTTTGGAGAGATTACAGTCACTTATCTATGCAAATTCTAAATATTATTTTCTAAATGATGTTTTCAAGGAGTCCTTCTTTTTTCCAGAAGTATCATGGTCCTAAACTAGCTCATGAAAGAGTTACATTGACCCACCAATGACAAAATTAACTGTGTTCCCCCATGAATATGGCTAAGCTAAACTCTTGCCATTTGCAACGTTATGGATGAACTTTGAAGGTATTATGCCAAATGAAGTAAGTCAGACAGAGGAAGATAAATACTGTATAATTTATCTTATAGGTGGGAACAAAGGGAAACAAACAAAACCAAAACACAACCCTTCAATTCTAAAAACAGAACGATGATTCCCAGAGAAGGGGGAGCAGACTGGGTACATGGATAAAGGGGGTCAGTTGTATGCTGATAGATGAAAAGTAAACTATTGGTTTAATCAGGATGTAGTATATACAGATACTGCAATATAAAGTTGAACATCTAAAACCTATATAATGTTATAAACTGGTTATTAAAATAAAAAATTAAATTAGCTGTGTCCCTGGAAGGACCCTCTTTCATACCCAAACTGAGAAAGATGGTATACTCCTCCTTCACCACCTTTCTTGTCCTCAGAGGGAAATGGAGAGAGACTCGATCGTGCAAATAGATGCAACACTGAGCATGACTATACTCAGATTAAGTTATCATAACCTCAGGAAGAGAAAAAAATCCCAGATTGTTCTTCTACTCAACAAAGAAGCTGAGGAATTTCTCAGATCACTTTTGTGAGTGACTCTTTACATTCTGTCAAAACGAGGTTGAATTTTATTTGCTCCTTCCGGTGAACTGGTGCTAAGTTTATAATTCCCAATCTTATATCCACGGGGACAGCCATGGCCTTGCTGTGGGTCTTAGCAAGGAATCCCCCGGGGTTCTCACAAATGCACATTCCAAAAAGAAAACGTCAGACACAAACCAGACAGTGGTGTGGAACTGCTGTTGTGGAATGATGAGCGAACATGGCCTGTGTTCCAGGGGGTGGGGGGGTGGAGGGGAATTACTTACCTGAAAAATGATCACTTGTTTCCCAACATAACAAGTGTGAAGGGCTACCTTAGGCCAGGAAACTGTGTTTGTTTTAATACTTATGCTTAGCTTTTAATTTCAATATTTCAAAATGAGGTAAAATTAATACGCATGGAGTATCATCACCAAGTTATGTTAAAAAATGTAAAGAGTAAGTCTGCTGCCTCCTTGTACCATGTTAATCTTGACTTTGTGAATTTTGGATACATGAGAGAATGATGCCCCAAGACACTGAGTAATCACTTTCAAAAACAGTATTCTAATGAATATTTTTATGAGAACCAATTCATTATTCATTCTGCAATATTTTTTGGAGTAAAATAAGTCACTGCTCAAGTGGTAGATAACTATGCGAATGACAAGGGGCCATATGGTGGTTACAAGATGGAATTTTAAACTTAAAGGACAAAGCACTTGTATTCATTTATGGCAATTAACTACGGAACCATGAACCATCTGCCATGACTCATTAATGCCCCGGTGTTGGTTTCTCTTAGTCCTATATTCCAAGCAAAGGAAGTATCTTTTACAAAATTTTCTGATTACTTACTGAAGTTCGCATAGTGCGTTTTGCTGCTTTGCTGTAATTCCGTGCTTGACTCAGAGACTGCGGTGGGTGTCTGTGTACCACGGCGTTTGCAGGTTTTCCTCCTCCCTGTGCTGGTTTCTGGCTGGGAGACGTGTTTTTTTCTCCTTTGCATTTTTCTGACTGCTCTTGATATCCCTTGGAAGGAGGCATGGGGACAGAAGTAGAACCATAGTAAGTTAGACCTGGCTTTCTCCATGTATCACACATGTTGAATGGGGTTCATTGATCTCTGAGAACAGAGTCTGAAATCCTGAGTCCATATCACTTCAAAGCTTTGATCTTCTTGATTTCATAAGTCTCCTTAGAGGGAGACTAAGCTGAACACCACAAAGTCAAAGCAAAAGATTGAGGGAGAAGGCATGCCCCGGTGGCTTAATGAATAAGTCCACTGGGCATAGTCCACATACATCTCAAGGACCCAGTTTCACATCCTAGGGCCAGGAAGAGCAAATCACGAACAATTTAAAGGAGGTCGGGGTGGGGGTGGGGTGGGGGGGGTGAGGGAGGGATCATCTGGTGATAGAGGGTTCATTTTGACCTAACTCAAGTAACAATACATTTATGCTTCATTTTAGTTACATGGATTCAAAAATACTTTCCAAGACACTGTCTTCCTATTATAGTATAACAAACCACAACTGATAAATATACATTCATGTCTGATAAACATGCATTCAGAGAGGGGTTAAGTCGTATTCCACTCTTCATATACACCACATCTTTCTCTACTCATTCACCAACAGGCTTTTAGGTTGTTTCCAATTCTTAGGTATTGTAAACAGTGCTGCAGTGAACAAAGGGATGCATATACCTTTTCAAATTAATGTTTTCATTCTTTGGGTAAACACCCAGAAAAGTATAGCTGAATTATCTAGCATTACCTTTCATAACTTTGTGAGGAAACTCCATGCTGTTTTCCATACTGGCTGCACTTGTTTGCACTCTCACCCACAATGTCTGAGACTTCCCTTTTCTCCACATCCTCTCCAACACTTGCGATTTCTTATCTTTTTTTATATAAGCCATTCACAACACGAATGGACCTAGAGGGGATTTTACCATATGAAATAAGTCAAATGGTATGATTTAACATCTATGTGAAAATAAGAAAACAAAACAAAAAAAATGAACAAAACTAAGCAAAAACAAATTCTTAGATTACAGGAACAAAATAGTGGTCACCAGAGAAGAAAGGGGAAGGGATGGGTAAATGGGGTAAAAGTGGCTAATTGTCTAGTGGAAGCTGGAGACTAAATTTGAGTGATTGGTCTATATAGAGGTTGAATTATGCCTGAAACCTAAAAAATGTTTTAAAGGGTGAAATTTCTATTTACCTCCATAATGTTCTCCATAATGGCTACGTCACTCCTACGACAGTGTAAGTGGATTCCTTTCTAATCCACACCCTTGCCAAGCTTTTTGCTTCTTATCCCTGATGATACACAGCTGGAGCATCTTTTCAAATACTTGTTCGCCAGCTTGTATTTTCTTTGGCGAGGTGTCCATTTTTAATTAGGCTGTTTGTCTTTCAGTGTGAAATTTTAAGACTTCTTTACACATTTTCAATAAGTCCTTTACCAGATGTATTTTTCACAGAGCTTCTCTTCTCATTCTCTTAGCAATATAATTCACAAATGAGAAGTTTTTTATGTTAATGAAGTTGCATGTACCATTTTTTTCCTTCATGGATCCTGCTTTTGGTGGTGTGGCTTAAAACTCCTGCCACGGTACACCCTGGTGGCTCAGGGGTTAAGCCCATGTCTAGGGAGTGGTCCGTGTATAGCCCAAGAATCTGTGTGCAAGGTCTAGGAAAGGGGGGAACAACTAAAATGAAAAAATAAATAAATAAAAATGCTTCTTCCTCTTTTCCTTTCCTGCCTGCTACCTGTCTGCCTTCATTCATCTTAAAAAAAAAAAAAAAAAAAGCAAAAAAAAACCTCACTGCCAAATACATAAATTTATTCCTACGGTATTCTTTATAAATTTTATAATTTTGTGTCTTACATTTAGGTCTATAATGCATTTTGAGTTGTTTTCATGAATTGTATGTTTGTCTAGATTGATTTTTTTTTTTGGCATATAAATCTCCAGTGCTTCCAGTACCATTTGTTAAAAATGACTATTCTTTCCCTGTTGTCATTGAATTGTTTTTGCTCCTTGGTCAAAGTCAGGTGGCTATATTATGTGGGTCTGTTTCTGGATTCTATTCCAGTCCACTGATCTCTTTGTCCATTCTTTCACCAATAGTACATTGTCTTGATTACTATGGCTTTATATTAAGCCTTGAAGTTGAAGTAAAGTTAATTCTCTTTAGTATTGTTTTGGCTTTTCTGGGCCTTTTTGCTTTTCCATATTAACTTTAGTCAGTTTTTAGATAAGCCTGGAGGTAAAAATCAGAGTCCTCAGTGATTCCAACCTCCTTTGAAGATCGAAAATTAGTATATGGCTGAAAGAACTACTTATGGAAGTATAGACAAGACTAAAGAAAGAGAAGAGGGGTGCTAGGACACTTATAAGTGAAAACATAGACACTTAGTGAGAAGTAATTGGCTCCAGGTGACAGGAAGAAGTAGCTGAGCTGAGATTCAAGAATGCCCAGGGCTGTCTTGTTCTCTGCTCCATGCTGCTTTGCAGAGTGTTCCTGTGGAACAGAATGTCATGTTTGACTAATTCTGAAGTTAAAACACTTTCAAACTAAGCACTAGAAGCTCTTCTTTTTAAAATTAGACCAAATGGATTAAGATCAAAGTTCTCTTTGTATCCTCAAATGAATTATGGCCTAAAATAAGGCTTGTCAAGTTTATGTGAATAATATAAGACATATGATGCTTTCTCCTCCCTATTTTGCAGATAAACTTATATATGGATTTTTCTAGAAATAAATCAAACGGGTGCCAGAATGACAGGTACATCTACTAATGCTTGCTCTGGGAAAGGGGACCTGCGGTGGCTAGGGAATGGGGTCGGGAGGATGGAAGAGCTGACATTTGGTCACAGCAAGTAGCCATAGCGAGGAATTGAAAAGCATGGCACTTCAAGCCCTGTTGGAGAGAATCAGGATACCTTAGCGTTACCTCTTAGCTAAGAACTTAATGCAAATTTATTTTATCATTTTAATTTTTATTGAAGCAAAATATAAACATTTACTTTTAGAGACACAGAATCAAGAAGGCCTTGAGTTGTGTTGAGTTGTTTCACACAGAGGAGGCTGGATATGCAAATGAGGTTTAAAAGTTCATCCAGTTCCAACTGGTGCAATAATGTGCAAATAAGATGAGCTCTTAGCAGAGCAATGGTTGGTGGAGTTTCACTCTTGGGTATCTTATGACTGGCTAGCTTTGTTTCATTTTCCCACTTGGATGTCCCTGGGATCTGATTCTCAAGAAAATTGACTTTAATTCATCTGCCACTGTTGACTAGATTATGAGCCATCTAAAGCTTCTGAAATGACCTCTTCAGAGGAAGTGGTCTTCTGATACTGTGTAATAGTGATAACATTTGTCTTTAAGATCCTTTATATATTTCATAACCCCCTCCATGTGTGATCTTACTCACAGATTCTTTCAACTTAGTACATGTTTCTTGGCTGCCTGGGGAGAGAAGCTGAAATTAGTAGGGTTCTGCAGATGCGACATGTGTTCTGCAGCTCCCTTCAGATTCCAAGTCTCCTTCTTCTATTTTAAAGGAAAGGTGCAGGCAGGAGGGAAGGTGAGCAGGCAGGCAGGCAGAAAGAGAGAGGAGAAAGAAGCACTTTATTTTATCTAGATGTTCATCTGGGTTGTTCTGCATCCAGCTCTAGGATGCAAACCAGAATGTGAACTGGGATTCTTGGGATATATGTGGACCCAGCCTCAGTGGGCTAACCCACTAGGCCACCAGGGTGCACCTCCAGTGCTCGCTTTTAATGACTAATCTCCTCAGCATATCTGTTGAGATGTAAGAGGCAACTGAGTGTGTGACTCCTGTCCTGACTTGACCAATTCCCAGTATGGAGCATGAAAATCAACGGTACGTATATACGTGTGTTGGGGGTTTACTGTTGTTTTGCCATACAGAATCTTTGGGTTTTTTTTTTAATGAGTGTGAATATTTGTACTTCTATGACCATACCTTTATTTTAATTTTTATACCAATTCTTACACTTACTTGTCCCTTTAGAATATGATGAATTTTAAATTCTGTTTATGTTTATAAATAAAATCCATGTGTGCATTTTACATGAAATTTTCCAAAGTAAACTTAAGTTAGATGAATTGATATAGTTTAATATGTGGAAAATATCATGAAGTTATGTATATTAAAATACATCAGAGATGCTAAGAATATCTAACTTTGATCAAAATCAAATGGTTTATTACACAAACAGTGGCAACATTTGACACTGTAAAGAGTGGGGAAAATCATCCTGTTTCAGAGCTACATTGTGGCTTCAGAATTCTGAGCCCCAGGGGACAAAAAGGTGGCAAGCGGAATCGGGGATGTGGAGAGTGGAACCTCAGGAAGACCCAGGCCTCCCAGAGTTTCACTCCTACAACTAAGAGCTCACCAGCAGGGTCAAGGTCACTGAACCAGGAAGAAGATAGTCTCCCGGAAGGGAGGAACTTTCAACAGCTACCCACTAGCACCACTCTGTGGCTGGAGGCCAGAATGAGGCCTCATTGCTAACTGAGAACCAGTGATAATCCTCAGGTAGTATTTTCATTTTTGAATTGTGATGCTGGGGGAAGACTACATCCCCCACATAAACTCCAGCCCTGTAGACTGCACTCTTGGACCTTAACACAGTAGCCAACTCAAAGTTTCCAAAGTATCTGACCAGCTGTGATATCACACAACTAAAGAGCTCCCAGAATTCAAACCAAGATCCATGCTTGCTGTTGTACACAAGGCCATCACTTCAGGGAAACCTAACATACAGAAATAAAAATAGAATGCCAAAAAGACCAAAGAGAGAGAAATATATGTGAAAACCCCAGGGGAAAATCTGAATACAACAAACATGTGCAAACTACCTGAGGATGAATTTAGGGCAACAGTGAAAAACATGCTCATAGAAATAAAGAAAACAACAGAGGAAGAAAAGAGAACAGCAGAGGAAAAAAGAGAAGAAATGAAGGAGCTCAAAACAGATATCAAGAAATAAAGAACACAATGACTGAACTAGAGAACTTAATAAAGGGACTCAAAAGTAGGATGGATGAAGCCACCAATAGAATCAGTGAGCTAGAAGATAGGGAAGAGGAATGCACTCAAGCAAACCAAAAAGAGAAAAAAGAATGAAAAGAAACTAAGGTAGCATATGAGACCTATCCACTCTGACCACTGCTATTTAACATCACACTGGAGGTCTTAGCCAGAGTAATTAGGCAAGGAAAAGAAACAAAAGGAATCCAAACTGGAAAGGAAGAAGAAAAACTATCACTACTTGACAAAATTAGTGCACAAAAATCCATTGCATTTTTATATACAAACAATATACTAGAAATCAAGAAAACCACACCATTTAAAATGAAGTAAAATGAATCAAATACTTTGGAATAATCGTAACAAAGGAGGTAAAAAATCTGTATAATAAAAACTGTAAATCCTTATTAAAAAAAATAGAGGAAGATACAAAGAGGTGGAAAGATAGCTCCTACAAATGACTGGAAAGAATCAGCATTGGTAACTAAAGCAATAAATAGTTTTGCAATCCCCATCAAAATCCCATGGGCATATTTAAAGAAAACAGAACAATAAATCTTAAAATTTATATGGAACATCAAAAGACCCCAAGTAGCTAAAGTAATTATGAGAAAAAAAGAACAAATCTGAGCGACTATACAATCAGTCATTGAGCTATACTACAAAGTGATGGAGCTCAAAACTGTGCAGTGCTGGAATGACAACAAAGGCACAGATCAGTGGAATAAAACTGAATCACCAGAAACTCACTCACAAACATATAGTTAATCTATGACAATGGAGCTAAAAGCATATGATGGAGAAATGAAATTCTCTTCATTATATGATGTTGGGAAAACTGTACAGTCACATGCAAAAGAATAAAGCTAGACCAATCTCTAACAGCATTCACAAAAATTAGCTCAAAATAGACTGGACACTTTGACATAAGACCAGAAACCTTTGTGCACAAATGAACAGAAGTTCATCCACATGTTTCCTGACTTTCTTCTGTCTCCTTGGAACCAGGTAACAAGAACCTCTGGTGTCTGTGGCATCTAGGAAAGAGTAGACTAGATGCAGCAGAGCAGGCCCAGCAAGGGACCATGATCGCCAGCATTTACCTGCGAGTCTGTCTAAACTCCTTCGGTTCTTGAGGGTTTTGGTGGGACCTATAGACTTTAAATTTCATAGATGTCACGAACCACTCCAAAGATCTCTCACTCAAACCCAATTTAAAGTCTATGATCTGAACTTGCATTAAGAAAATATATCTTATTACTAAGAGAAATGTCTGGGTGGTCCTTCCAAGGTGGGTCCTCTTTCTGTCCCACTTCTGCTACAGTGACAGTGAGAGGTAATTAGGAGGAGAATGCATACTTGGAGGCTCATGAACCCTTGCCTATGTTTCCCTTAACCCACTCTGCTTTAGAAAAAATGTAATAGTTGTCAACATGTAAATTTTGAGAGATTTCATGTTAAAAATGTTTAGATTCTTTTCTCCAGAAAAATAAGCATGGTAGGAATGGACCACTGTTATAGATGGACCGTGTGTGCCCAGGTAGGTGGTCCATGTGCTCATAGCACCTGGGTCCCTAAAGGCAGTCAAGTGCCTCTTCCTCAGCATAGCAAGACTAGAGACACAGGGTGGACCTGAGAACCCACCCCGCTAAGGATCAACTTTTATTCCTCCATAAGTCCCCTAGGTCCCTCAGCAGAGACTTTGACCCTCATTATTGTTTTATTTCATAAGGTCAACATTGGAGAACCTTCCCAGAAGCAAGCCCAGCCAAGGCACAAACATTGAACTGCCTAGGACACAGGACAAGAGAGCTCTGGGACACAGAATATGTGAGGTTTGAATTTATGCTGCCTCAGGTAATAGGTCAGCTTCTAGAAAGTTCCTCAATAAAACAATGGAATATGCATATCTAGAGCAAGGTTAATTACTGACACCACTTCAGCTAAGCATTAAGAGGAAAGTAAGAAATGCTTAGTTTCTCATAAAATATTATTTTGTTGAACAACTGACAAATATTGTAAGAATTTCTGAATAATTTTTCCTCATGTACAAAGTAAAATAACTGGTCACTGTTAAAAAAAGTCACAAATGCATGAATTGAATTGTTATTTTATAAGATTTATTCATCACATTAAAGGTTTTTTAAAAACAATGTTTTTGCTGCTGACATAAAAAGAGGAGACAAGTATTAACAGTAGCTCGCTATTTAATCTGAATCTGGTTTGTTCATAATTAACTTTATTTTTATTTATGACACCAAAAGCAAAGGCAGCTGAAGCAAAAATAAATAAGTGTGACCATATCAAACCAAAAAGCCCTGCACAGCAAAGGAAGTATCAACAATGAAAAGGCAACTTATTGAAGGGAGAAAATATTTACAAATCATATCTGATATCTGATAAGAGGTTACGTCCAACTCCATAGCAGAAAAACAAGCAATATGAATAAAATATCTGAACAGACATTTTTCCATACAAGTCATACAAACAACTAACAGGCATATGGAAGGATGCTCAACATCATTAATCATCAGGGAAATGTATATCAAAACCACAATGAGATATTACCTCAAACCTGTGAGAATGACTACTATCAAAATGATAGAAATAAGAAGTATGTTACCAAACCTCCAGTTCTTGTACAATGGTGCCCAAACAAAGTCAAACACATGACTTAGGAAAACAGAAAGAGTCCATTTATTTACTGAGTAAATGGAGACGGAGGAGCCCTAAGTCTCAAATCCACAGTCCCTCTGAGTGAAAGCAAGCAGGGTTTTTTCCCGAGGGAGTTTGAGCTTGGGATTTGCGTGACATGGAGGTATCCTCTGAGCACGTGGCTATATGATAATTTTCAGTTTCCAGTCATGTTGTGGTTAGTTCTTGAGACTGCATATTCTAATTTGTGCTCAGTGTCCTGGTTCCTGACTACTAGGCACATTGTAAGTCTCAAAAGGAGGAATAGAAAATAGTGAAATATTAACTCACAACAGTGTTTATCATATATACTCAGAGGGAGGAAGCTAAGGATGAAACAAAGCTCACTAGTCATGTTCTTCATGGACTACAGAAATGTTGTTTATCTTATTAGGCATTGCAATTTCAAGTGTTGGCATGATGTAGAGAACAGGGAAATGTGTGCACTGTCAGTAGAAATGTAGATTGGTGCAGCCACTATGGAGAACAGTATGGAAGTTGCTCAAAAAATTAAAAATAGAACTAACATATGATGCAGAAATTCCACTTCTGGGTATTTATCAAAAGAAAATGAAACCGTAACTCAAAGATACATGAAACCCCAATGCGGCATTATTTATAACAGGATATGGAAACAACCAAAGCATTCATAAATAAAGAATGTGTGATATCATATATGTACATATGTGTATACACAAACACATATATATGAATGAAAAAGTATTCAGCCATGAGAAAGAAGAAAATACCGCTTTTTGCAAAAACATGGATGGACCCTGAGGGCATTATGCTAAGTGAAATAAGTCAGATAGAGAAAAACAACTGTATCATGGTATCACTTACACATGGAATCTAAAAAAAAATGAAATAAAAACAATTGGAACCTATAGAAACAGAATAAAAAATGGATTTGTAGAAATTAGGTAGAGGCTGGTAACAGGGTACCCACTTTCAGTCGCAAAATGAGTAAGACCTGGGTGTATAATGGACAGCATGGTGACTGTAGTTGATAATACTGTGTCGTATGATTGAAATTTACTGAGAGCAGAACTTAAATGCTCTTGCTAAAAGAAGATGTGAGATGATGGTTGTATAATGAACTAGGAGGTAGAAATCCTTTCAAAATGTGTATCAAATCATCTTATAACTTTAAATGTTATTCACACCTCAATAAGGTTGAAATTTCTAAAAAAATTTCAGAATAGCCCTCTGAGAACTAGAAAATCACCAATATTTAAATAAGTATCTCACAAATACCTACCTTATACTGTTATAAGATTACAACAATATAATCTGCAGAAATTCTGAATCATTGACACATTTTCATTTTATTTTTTGCTTCCAGAGACTATTTGAAGATATTTAACTTGGTATATCTAAAGTATCGTGCCTGGTGGTATAGCAGTTAGGTCAAGTGCCTTCAAAGTAGTGTGGGCCACATACCCCCTGGGTTTGCGTCCTGAGTCTGGATGGGAAACAGTGTGAACAACTAAATAAAAATGCTTCCTACTCTCTCTTCCTGCCTACCTGCCTACTCGCCATCTTTCTTGCCTGTACCTCTCCTTTAAAAAAATGTATCTTGACTAGAAAATAAAAAATTAATTCATGTGCAGATCAGAGTAAGATGGTAACGCACTATAAAATCATAGTTTTTTATTCTGGATTCAGTGGCATCACGTATAAAAATTTTTTTAATGTAGAACAGGATTTACATAGGTGAGACAACAGATGTCAGAGGTAACATGGGAGAATTCTGAGTTGGTCATGGAAGTCTATAAATGCTTCTCAGGTCCTTCCTGGGCAGGCTTCGTATGGAGCCCACATGGACCCTGTTGCTTCCAGCCTTTCTTGTTTGGTGGCACTCAGGACCTTCAGAATGGGGGGTTCTTTATCCTCCCAGCTTCTGGGAGTAAGTCACATCTCCTCCCTGGAGGGTACCAGACCCATACCCCTCAACTCATGGTGGAGCAGGTCCGAAGGTTATTCTAGTTTAAACTTCTTGTGGTTCATTAAGGCTGCAGTTGCACCCACATCACAACCCAACTCCATCCTGTATAGGCCTATAGCCCTCACTCCCTCACAGGGTGATTCGGAAGAGGGTGTCTCCAAGACCCATCTGCAAATCACCCTGAGGACTCTTGTTTTCTAGGACAACCGTTGCATGGTTTCTGCCAGCTCACTTTTTAATAGAATGTTGCAAAAATATCAAAATGTCCCAACCACTGAAAAATTGTGATGTATTAGTCTCAAAAATTTTCTCTTAGATGGCAGTACTCAACTGATATTGACAAAACAAGCTATTTTTTTCAATGATGGAAAAATTCACATGATACTAAAACAGTAGTCAACCAGCCAATTTAATTATAAATTATAAAATCAATTGTTTTGAAGAACAATTGTCTGGTTTTGGCAGGTACGAGTTACTTGAAGTATATGACCATTAGTTACAGCATTCCTCTTTTCAATTGTGCTCTGAACATTGTCCATGGAAAGGAATCTTGCCTTCAAACACACAGTGAGTCACTCTTGTCAAAATCAGTCTATGTTTTAAGGGGTGCATCCTGGTATTCTAGCAGTTAAATCCATCACCTCTGGTGAGGTATAAGCCACATATATCCCAAGGATCTTGCTTCATGTCCCTCGGCCAGGGGGAACAACCAAGATGAACAACTAAATAAAATTTAAATGCCTCCTTCTGTCTCTTCATTCCTGCCTGTACCTTTCCTTAAAAAACAAAAACAAGAATTGTCATTTGAAAATTGGAAGAAAAACTTGCTAGTTCTCAGCTGACTTTGGAGAAGAGGCATTCTGGAGATGAGTGTGCAGAGCGGGCAGGGAGTGAGGAGAGGGACAGATAAGAAAGAGCCTTGATGCCACACACCTGTCAGTGCTTCCAGTGATATTCATTTAGATCCTATTTCAGAGTTACACCAGTGACAATCCAAAGACAAGATGAGAGATGGGTCAAAACAGTGGTTCGGTGAAGAAGATGCTTTTTTCCGTTTCTTTACTTATGTCCCTCAGTCCTCAAACTCCCCCCTCTTTACCAAGCCATGTCCCTGGGGCCAGCACAGGCACCCTCCTGAATGACAGGCAAAGGAAATAGGCACCCAGTTGGAAAGGCACCTCTTCAGATCAATATTTTCTGTCCCCTGCTGGTCTGAGCAAAGGGCTGTGAGCCAACATGTCTCTGGAGAAGGTGGTGGGCCCAGATGAGCCTAGAAGAGGGGACACCAATGAATTCATATTTTCAGTGGAATCCAGACATCTCCCACACCTCTGCTGGAAAAGGGAGGACGAGGAGGCTGTTGTCCCTTCCACCTGTCTCTTGGGCGTCAAATCCCAACACGAAAGCTCTTGGAGCACCTGGTGTCTCAGGCACTAAGCCAGCAGCTGGGGAGGAGACCACGTAAAGCCCAAGGACCAGGGTTCAGGACACAAGGCCTGGACAAGAATCAACAATAAAACAAGTAAATAAAAGTGGTTTGCCCTGGTGGCATAGATAAGTATAATAGACATAGTCCATATATATCCCAAGGACACGGGTTTGCATACTGGGGCCGGGGAGATCAACCATGATGAACAACTAAATAAAGTGTTTCTTCCTCCTCTTTCTTCCTGCCTGCCTGCTCACCTTCATTCCTGCCTGCAACTTCCTTTTTTAAAAAAAGTGTTCCTCTTTCTTCTCCTTTCTTAAATATGCTTCTTCCCTCTCTCCCTTTCTTCCTCTCTCTAAAAATAATAATGTGAAAACGTGAATAATGTGAAAGCCTTCATACCCTCTTAAAAAAGCAAAGTCACATATTTTATTGAAAATGATCAAGATTATAGCTGAGTTCATTTCAGATGACCAGTAGCAATGCTGAGCGCTATTTTGTATGAATTGATGTACAAAGTGTGCATCCATTCTGAGTGTGCTCAGAAATTTCTATGAAGATAACCTGCTGTATCAGTAATAATGGAAAGAATAAAGAGCTTATTTTAAATAATGAGCACATCTCCTATACCTGTCTCTACTTTTTATGTCTGAAAAGATTTTTTTAATTGAATTTTTAATATTTGGTCTAAAATACTTCTCTTCCAATGTGATTTTATTATTCATTTAGTTCTTTTTTAAAATGCCAAACTTACAAACTATATATTGTTCATTTTTATGTGCATAATAGTGAAATATTTATTAGAAAATTATTTTTCATGAATCCCACTTGGCAAGTCTCTGACTCAACCACACTGGGGTGGTTCTCAGTGGCGGGTGACGCCTCAGCAGTGAGTAGCTACTGCTTGGAACCCAGAACTAGAGTTAAATATTTGTTTCTGATTACTTGAGAATGAGTCATGTGGAATTGAGGGGTTTCTCCCACTCTCAAGTTTAGGATGAAACCAGTGATCATAGGTGGAAAAGGAGCTAACATTCCCCCACATCCTCTGCCTCAGCGAATCCTCCACAGCACCCCCATTTTACAGATGTTGGAACTGAGGCACCAGAGGATTAAGAATAGTTACCTGGACAGGTAAGGGCCAGATGTATCTGCAAAAAACAATTGAGCACCCCACCCCCAGGGACTCAGGGATTGGTGGGGTCCTAACCAGATGTTTGGAGACACATGAAATTATATGAAGTTCAAAGCTAGTGGGATATTTGTGTTCCTGAGTGCAGTCCAAGAAAGAATTCAACAGAGCCTCACATGGGTGGCACGTGTGAAGTTTATTAAAGGAAAAGGCACAGAGAGATGAGAAGGGGTCCCTGAAGGCACTAAGGCTGCAACCACTGTAGGCAGGGACAGGGCCTTACATACCCTAGAAATGGAATCTTCCAGGCATGTGTCCCAAATAGTTGTATGTCATCTCTACTCTCTGCTTAACTATTATAATTTTCTTTTTCTTTTTTTTAAAGGAAATGTATAAGAAGGAATGAAGGTGAGCAGGCAGGCAGGAAGAAGCACTTTATTTATTTTGTTAGTTCATCTTGGTTGTTTCCCACACTGTGCCCTGGGACAGGAAGCAGCGTCCCTGGGATGTATGTGGACTGTGCTTAGATGGAGGTGGCAGACCCAACCATTACTCCACCAGGGCATGCCACAATTTTCTTTACATTCTTATGATTAGGAGTTTATGAGCATATCCTGTCTTCCCATCCTCCCTCTGGTGCTTTGCTCATCCTTTCATTGTTTCTTTCCTCCACTGGTGTCTGTCCTCAGTGACCAAGACAGTTTGAGCAGCAGGCAGTGCACCACAGCCCACCACCTTTCATACATCAGACAGTGGCAGGTAAAGACATTTTTTAAATGGTTGGGCGTGGGGAGAGAAGAAGACAGGTTAGTGCCATAATTAATGCCCAGAATGAAGTGTTCGTGGAACAGAGACACTCTCATCCACTTAAAACTGGTCCATGGTTGGGTTGCATCCTACCTAACATCAGGTTGAGGAGTGCGGCCAAGGTTTGCAAAATCTGCAATATTTATCATCTGACCTGTTGCAGAGAAAGCTCGTTGACCTGTGGCTGAGGGAATGAAGTGTTTCTCCCAGTGGTCTCTTATTATCATAATATTTGATATGGCTGACTATAAAAGAATGCTCTATCAGATATTTGTAAAAGAGGGAAATCATAACCACATGAAGCGGCTATTTATTGCCAAAATGATAATATGAGCAACCTCCTAAGTCTGATCAGAACATGACTCCCTAGTGCGCCCTGGTGGAGTAGAGGTTAGGTCATTCGTCTCTCCTTCAGGGGAGCACAGGCCACATAACTTGGGTTCCAGTCCTGGGTCCAGCAGGGAAACAACCTATGTGAACAAAAATAAAGTGCTTCTTCCTCTTCTCTCTTCCTGTCTACACCTTTCCTTTAAAAAGAAAAAAAAAAGTTTCTTAAAAACAAGTTACTCCCTTCAAAGATAGCAAGAGTTTTCAACATGCTTTAGGACTTTAGAATGGGCTAATTTCCATATGTGCTTAAAATAGAAATTAGACAGGAGTGTCAAAATGGAGTGGTTTTCCAAGGACTCAGGCTTGAGACCTGGGCTGGGGGAACAACCAAATAAAATAAATGAAACGCTTCTCCCTCCTCTCTCTTCCTGCCAGCCTCCGCTGGTCTTCTTTCCTGCCTGCACCTTTCCTTTAAAAATTAAAAATGGAACGGTTTCCATTTATATCACGTGAATGCAGGTGGACGGTTTCCTGGAGGATGGCTAAGCAGTGTAGCTGTTGGAGTAGGGAGTGAGATTCAGGTGACAACATCTAGTGGCAAATGTAACATTAGAATGGCATCTTCACAATGCTGCAACCTTGTGACCGTCACAGCTGAGGAGCCCTGCATATCTAGTGGGTCCAGAGGCTTCCTCGGCGACACACATCATCTCAAGACTGGCTTTCCATGGCCGACTCACCGTTATATATCACAATGCTCATTAATATCTTGGATTTTTTTTTTTTTTTTTTTAAGGGTGAGGGCTTTGTTTTTCAAATGTTTAGTTGCATCGCAAACCAGAGCAATCGATGTGGAATAGGAAACATTTAAAATGTGTGGAACTCAAGTGAAGGTTGGGCTCACAGTGTGAGTGCTCTGCTTGGCACACAGCTGCCTGATGGCCAGCGTGGTGGGGAGAGGCCTCCACATGCTGGCAAGCCCATGAACTCAACGGATTTTCATGACAGCCAGGTGAAATTTCCTATCTGGGACAGGAGACCAAAGGCAAGTTAGGATTCCACTATCAGCCTTTTGACCGACTTATCTCTAACCCCTTTCTTTAAAGCAGAAGCCCTATTTTTTGTCAAGAATCCATGATACTGGGTTCTCGGCAAAGTTGTCTTTTCTTGATATTTTATCCCCACCGTAAGAAAGCAAATTAAGCAAGTACAGCCTAGTGATGAAGAAACATATGGCACTTTCACCTGCAGGCTTACCTACTAATTGTGCCTTATATGACCCCAAAGTGCAGATGAAGGATCAGGGGTAGGGTGGGGTTGCGCTCCACATACAGTCCAATGTCCCTGGTCCATGTCCTAGAGTCAGGGAGAACAACCAAGATGAACAACTAAATAAAATAAATTAAAAATGCATCTCTCTCCTCTCTTTCCTGACTAATCACCTTAATTCCTGCCTGCATCTTTCCTTAAAGAAAAAAAAAAAAAGATCAGTGGTAAATCCTCATCAAGTCCTCATCAAACTCTCCACTGACACTTTGGGTCTTCAAAAGGTAGGTTAGGCACGCCCTCACGGCTCAGGTGTCCGTGCCTGGGGAGCAATCCACATACAGCCCAAGGACCCTGGTTCACAGCCCAGGAGGGGTGAACAACTAAAGCGAACAAGTGAATAAATAAAATGTTTCTTCTTCCTCTTTTCCTTCCTGCCCTTCGTTCTTTAAAAAAAATAAAATATATAAAGGTGCCACCTCGGGGCCTCACTAGGTCAAGTCAGCTGCCTCTGGCTCATGTAGTGCAGCTACATCCCAAGGACAAAGTTACCCCACCCGGTGCTGGAGGGAGCAACCAAGATGAACAACTAAATAAAATGAATTCATGAAGTCAGCTGCTTCTTCTTCCTCTCTTGCCCTGTCAGCCTGCCTGCTCACCTTCAAACTGCATGCACCTTTCTTTAAAAGTAATTAATTAATAAAAAGAGAGTTTAAAGTATAGACCTAATATCTTTCCCTTACCGTGTATCAGACGCTAAGAACTGAAGAAGCAAAAACGCTCTTTAAAATGGAAACAGATTCAGAGGATCCATTGACCAGGGTCTGTGTGGGGGCAAAATCCAATGTAATTTGAAACTTCCCCCACCCTCACAGATCTTTGGACAAGCCCACCCTGGTAGCCTGTTTAAGTTCTATATTCTAGCAAATTCTTGTCTGAATGTTTATATCTCAACAGAGAAAAGGAGAAAGCCACTCACCGTCTCTCAAAGTTTACTCTTAGTAGGTTACCACATGTACTATTTTAAATGGGGAAGTCCTATTTTTTTTCATATTTCTAAACTGTCCGGTCATTTTAATATAAATGTCAGTTTTGTCTTGTTTTTAATAAATCAGGGCCGTCTTTTTTTTTTTTTTTTTTTAAGGGAAAGGTGCAGGTAGGAATGCAGGTGAATGGGCAGGCAGCAAGGATGAGAAAGGAGGAGGAAGCATCTTTTATTTTTATTTAATTGTTCACACTGGTTGCTTCCCCCAGGAAGCGGGACTTGAACCGGGGGGTACGTGGTCTGTTCCTTCAGAAGTGATTAGCTCCACCAGGGCACACCACCAGAACTGTCTTTAATTCAGGACAGAAGGGGACGTTGAGTTGCCCCAGGCCCAGTCTGCTGAGGGGACTCAAAAGCAGCTGTCCCTTGTGCCCTGCATTAAAGAAGGCCCTGGTTGGTGCTTTCTGCAGCCACCTCCCCTGCCCCACCCCAAACCCCTTACTGATGTTCCCACCCCCTGTGAGGAAACAGGAGCCTCTAGGGAAGAGGATTCCTCTCTATCCACCACACACACACACACACACACACACACACACACACACACACGCAGGACATTTAGAGTGGGGCTTATAGGGAAGCCAAATTTTGTTTTTGACTAAGGTACCAAAATTCCTTGCACTGGTCGTGGCCCCATAGGGTCACCTATGTCAATCTCTGATGGACATCTCATAGCGTTTACCTGTTACTGGCCTAGATGCTCTGCTCTGCCCTCTCCCTTCTTCTTATTCACCAGCGCATAACCTTGTTCTGTTTTTGCCATCCCAATTCCCATTTTTGTCTCAAGGAAATATGGTTAGCCAGCTGTTAGGAGACATGGGTCCTCGGCTTTGCCCAACACAGCGGGACTTTGTGCAGCTTCTCTTCTCCAGCATGTGGGTGTGAGCACAGGAGGAGTGGGCTGGGCTGGGGGTGTTGGGTGGGCCCTTCCAGGACCAACATATTCACAACTGCTTGTGACTCAAACTGCCCACAGTGCAGCCATCAGTATAGGTGGAGTGTGTTTTACTGGGGCTTTTAGCCACTTAGGACTCCAAGAAACATCCATCTTTCTTTGGAGAATCTATTCTTAAGGTACAGGGCAGAAGGATTCCTGATTAGGGTATTTGGGAATATGTCACACAATTTATTTTAGAAATGATGTTTTAGATAATTTTCTAGTATTAACAAAGCCTGTTTCATTTCTCCCCTAAAGAATTTGTGCTTATAAGTGGGAAGCAGAAAGAGTCTATGAGACAAATAGGACGTGGGCCTCTATTTTGTGAGTACCCATGAATTTCCCAGTATAACAATTTTTAAATTTTTATTGTAGTAATTATTCTATACATTAAAATAATTTCCTATGTATAAGTTCTCCATTTTCTTAGATACTTTTCAATACACAATGCCCTCCACCAAATCACCAAGTGTTCTTCCCCATCTTCCAGTGGGCTCCACCACCATTTGCCCCCGCCCACCCCATTCCCTTTTGGTAACCTCAGTTCTGATGCAAATGTTTCAGGGTTGGTTATGTTTCATCTGTTCCTTTGTTTTGTCTGTTCACACTCCACCTATGAGTGAGGCCAAATGGTATCTATCTTTCTTCTTTTGACTGATTTCACGGAACATAATCCCCTCTAGTTCCATCCATGTTGATTCAAATGACAGGGTTTCATCTCTTCTAAGGCCTGTGTAGTGTTCCACTGTATATATGTACCACATCTTCTTGATCCATTCGTCTGATGTTGGGCACTTAGGTAATTTCCAGTTCTTAGCTATTGTGAATAGAGCTACAATAAACATGGGAATGCATACATCTCTGTGGATGGTGCTTTTGTATCTTTTAGGTAGATGCCCAGAAGTGGAACAATGGAATCTTATGGGATTTCTATCTTCAGTTTTTTGAGGAATTTCCAAACTGTTCTCCATAGGAGTTGTACTAATTTGCACTCCCACCAACAGTGCGAAAGTGTTCCATTTTCTCCAAATCCTGCCGCGGCCCATGCAGCTGATGGAAAGGGTCCCCTAGAGGAGGCTACACGAGCCTAAAGAAAGACAGACAACATACATCTAGAAAAGCGGGGGCCAGGTGGGGTACCACTCTGTTTGAAGAGCAGCGACCTGGAGCCTGGCTCCGTGATTTATTTTGTAGGGCAGGGATACAATGAGGTCATGAGGAAAGAATGCAGGCAATTAACTCTGCTGCTGTTATCAGCAGAGCAACAGGGAAGATGGAGGCACAGCTGCACATTGTTGTTTATCTGCCTCTTGTTCTGCTAGTTGTGAGAACTCTTGCTTTGGGAAACCTTGCAGAAGCTGGCAGAAAGCAGATTGCTCTCCACATCCTTGCCAGCATTTGTTGTTTTCAGACTTTGGGATAATAGCCTGGCTCTCAGGTGTAAGGTGATATCTCATTGTTGTTTTGATTTGCATTTCCCTGATAGCCAGCGAGTAGGTACATCTTTTCATGCGCCTTTTGGCCATCTCTATATCCTCTTCAGAGAAGTGTCTCTCCAATTCCTCTTCCCATTTTTTGACCAGTATAACACTTTTAACGGGGATGCTGATGGGCATGATGGTGACTACCATTCGCCTCGGACAAAGAAGGCCAGAGTGCCTGTTTGTGCCCTGTTTGTCACTAAGTAGCTCTTAGGGCCTGAGAACAGGCCTTATTTTGGAGGAGTGATCCATGGACAGAAACAATAGAAGACATGCTTCCCAAACTTAAGACAGAGTATGAATGACCAGGATTCCTGCTGAAAATACATGTGGGGCCCCAATCAGGGGACTCTCCCTGAAGCAACCATGCTGGGTTGTAGCAAAGTGTTCAGTCCTAAGGTGGAAGAGAAGGGATCAGCATCCTCTGCTCTCACTCCTTTCTCCTTACTGATTTACAGCAAGAACAACACAGGGGGAGCTGGACAAAGGCAGACATTTTCTTTTCTTGTTATGAAAGATCCTGACCCTAATTTCAGAGTCCATCTGCTGATGGAATACATGGTTGACTTTTCTCTCTGGGCGTTGTCAGTGATGATTAAATTGAGTATGTTGGGAATTTATTAGCACACCGTAAAAGCCTTAAAAGGGAAAAGCTTCAGAGGCTTTTAGTCTCTGTAAGATGATAATCTATGTAGCAGCTTCACTATGAACTGGGATGCTACTCTCCTCTGTCCTGTGCTTTTAAAAATGTGGAGCAATTAGAACGAGGACAAGGACATGCCCCCAAGAGTGACCTGCAAATGGCAAGTAAGACCACGGAAAGAGGCTCCACAGCCTTCAACATGAGGGACAGGCCAACTACAGCCACAATGGAAATCACCACAGATTCAACAGAATGACTGAAACACCAAACGCTGGTGAAGATGCAGAGAAAACGGACAAGCTCAAGGGGATGTAAAATGGTATATTCACCCTAGAAACGTCCTTGGCAGTTTTTACTTGTGTGGGGGTCAAAGGAAGTTTCCTTATTTCTCTAAAGTTCTTCACCGGCTAGACAAATGAAAAATTAACATGAGGCATACTTAATAAGAGAAAAGCCCAGATTTAATAACATGCATATGGAGAATTTACATGGTGGTAAATTCTGAGGTAGCCGGGGCAGATCAATGATTTATATCCTGTGCTGAGGCATGAAAAGGGGACCTGGGCTCTCTCAGGGGAGGGAGAAGAGTGTCTCCACATTGTTAGGTTCCCTAAAAGGTTTAGGGATTGCTTGGTTCGGGAGCATGGAAAGTGACCTAGAAATACTTTGAGTATCCAAAAAGGTTTATTTTTATTGGAACTTTGAAGCAGGGTGGCTCACTAAAGGAGCACACCAGTCCCAGGGAAAGGGCTATTGGCTATTTTTATAGGACGGTGGGTATAGCTGCAGATCTTAAGGAATGTAAAAGATAGGGTGGGCTTTCAGATTCAGGACATTGTACAGTTCACTCAGAGTCTGGAGGAGCTGTCTGTTACTGTTGAGACAAAGAGTCTGTTAAGAAATCCCATAAAGATGTTAATACAAGATATTAGTCAAAACAATATTAGGATCATTATCAGAAAAGGTGCCACCAGGAAAGACTGAGACAGAGGCCAATGGAGAAATCCCACTCGAATGCCACACAACAATGCTCCCGGCACAAAATGACATCACCCATGCCTTTCTGGGGGCCCTTATCCTATCACATGTGGCAAGGAGGAATGATTCATTCCTACTCTTACTCTAAATGTAAAGATAAATAACTCCCCTTTCTACATTCTGCTAGAGAATAGGGAAAAGAGACCATTTCTTGTTTAGGAGAAGGGTGGAGGTTCAGGTCGTGGCAGATGGCTTCTTTGATTAAGAATTAGAAGAACAGGAAAAGGAGGACCCTTACCTCTGGGTTGCTCTTTGCTGTCTGTGGTTCTTCATGCCAGAGTGGGTACCTAAAGGGGAACAATTATGAGAAACTTGAGGTGTCATGTTTTAGTCCCATCACTTGTAACTGCAAGGAAACTCTTGGGTATCTATGACTTACGCTCACACCAAAACCTACATGCAAAAGTTCAGAGCAGCTTCATTCATAATAGTGAAATAGAAACAGCCTAGATGTTCTGGGTGAATTTTGACTAGTGTCTCCATACCACTGGGTAGAGTTCAGTAATCAAAAGAACTGACTTTTGCAACAATTTACAAGGAAGGTCTACTGAGTGAAAAAGCAGCCAAACCCAAAAGGTCTCATACCAATGACAAAATTATGGAGATGGAGAACTGACTAGTGAAGATGAACGAGATTACCCAGGGTTAGGGGCAGATGGGAGAAGAGAGATTCATCAAGGTCAAGCACACGGGTCTTGCCGTGATGGAGTGTTCTGTGTCCTGACCAGTATCCTGATTGTGGTAACTTCCTGGAGTCCTGTGAGATGTCACCTCAGGAGAGGGAGGGTAAAGCCAGGATCTGTTGTTTCTTACAACTGCATGTGAATGTACACTTTTCTCCAAATAAAAGGTAAAATGTAATAAAATATGGTGTGACTATAGGTATGTTACCCTACATTCCTATTGTTTGACATATCCCATCCTCACCCCCTTCCCCATTTATACTATTTGCTTACTTATATAGGCATCTGAATTTCTGAACTCTTCTCTATGACAATTAAATGAGTTAACTTTAAAAAAATTGCTGCTCATTGCTATCTGCCCAAAATATACAATTTTTATCCATTTCACATCACTGGATAATGCCCTCTTGTACATATCACCAAGGACACAGAAGGGGAGGTTCTATATAACTTTTTTAAAGTTATATATAAGCAACGGTTATAATAGAAAACTGGAATTCTGAAATGGTTTTGCGAAGCCGTTTGTTATAGAATGACTGCAGAGCAGTAGAAGATGCCACAGGCAGAGACCCAGAGGACAGGAAGGAGGCTGCTGTCAAAATGGAGCAATGACAGTAAGTGAAATATTTCCAGTAGCAGGATTGCTTTCAATGACGGTGCTAGTAAGTGCAGCGAGAAATCCAGGAGTGAACAGTTTCAGCTCACACATTCAGACCATAAAAAGCCAGGTCTGCAAGCATAGAGAATCACAGCATAAAATGTTATCTTCCACTTTATTTTTCCTAGGGAACATGAAAGACCCAAGTCAAAAATTAAACCACAGCCCTGCATTTGAGTGAGCCATCTCTGCAGATGAATGGGCCTAGGTGCTCTTGGCTGCGGAACAAATGAATAATGAAACACTTGAAAGGCTAAGACATTTGTATAATTACAGAACCTGCTGGGGAAGGAGCAGCTGTAATGAAAGCCAAGGGGAACTGCGGTGCTGAGCACTCTGGGTAATGCCCTCATCACACTTTTTGTATGTACCTTTCATTCTCCTAGAAACTCAGCCCTAAGTCTCCAAAGAGCAAAAATTTTAAAACCAATGAATATTCTTTAAAATTGGTCTTTACTCATCTGGTAAGACAAAAGAAGGAAAAGTAGTTCAGAAAACTACTCAAGTTCTACAGTTTTCCTAACTGGCCTTTGTCCCGTACTGCACTTTCTGATTTAGAAACACTCTCCAGGACAGACGTGACTTCCGCCACAGGGTTCTGTGGACAGACTTCCCTGTGGTACCCAGATATCTTACCCACTCTGCTCTCTGGCTCTCAGCCCCCAACTCACAAGTGACTCCTTTCTTAACTGCAGTGAATGCCATTAATGCAACACCAGGAAGGAACTCAAGAGAAACAAGAGAGCAGCCGACCACCAATGCACCCTCTTTTCTATCGTTTGTCCCAACCCCCTCTTTCTTCTTGTCCCAGGTAGAGATTGCTGCAGAAATCCTCAAGTCAGAGTATTTGTTATGACCGTTGGATCCCGTGGTCAGGAATTTAGACAGGGCCTCAAGATTATGGCTTGTCTGCTCTACAGGTTCTGGGTCCCCAGCAAGGACTCAACTGCAGAGGCCAGCAATCACCAAAGGCATCTTTTACTCACTCATGTGGTGCTGGTGCTGGGTCCCCTAGGCTAAAACAGATCACCCCCAGACTCCCAGCACTGATCGCTTGTAGATATTCCACTCGGACATCAAGAAAGTCTCCTGGACAATGTGCCACATTCTGCTCTCACCAGGCTCCAGCCCTTCAGAGACTGAGATATACCTCACCTTGGCCCTGGAGACATTTGTAGAAAATAAACTCCAAACAGGATGCTAGCTTGCTATTTGGTTATCCCCCAAATCACAGCCCTGCCCACTGATTTATCCTATGATGCCCCATCTTGCTGCCCAACAGCAGGCTGCATCATCCTCCAAAATGCCTTGAATCCTTTGCGCTCACTGGTCCCTGTGCTCTGAATGTTCTTGTTGATAGGGCCTCTTACTTGCAGCTCTCCTGCTAGTCATACAAATACCAGTCCAAAACCACTATCACGGGGCCTTAACCACTACCAGTCTGAGTCCCCCAGGATGTGTGTGTTGCTGTTTTCTAAGGGAAGTGTAGGTAGGAATGAAGGTGAGTAGGCAGATAGGAAGACAGAGGAGAAAGAAGCATTTATCTAGTTAGTTGTTTATCTTGGCTGTCCCCCTCACATCGGGCCATGGACTCAGGTCCTTGGGATACATGTGGACTAGTCCAGCCAGAAGCTAGGAACTAATTGCTAAGCCACCAGGGCATGCCCCATAATGTGTTCTTATAAACACCCTAGACTTTTCTTCTATCTCTCCTCCTTCAATCCACACCCTTGTAATGTGACCTTGTGGATGGCCCAAAGGTACAGCTTACATGTAGACTTGGTCATGGGATTTGCCTTGGTCAATGGAGTATCAACAAACATAAATCAAGAAAAGGCTTGAAACGCCTGTGTGCACGGGGGCCTATGCTTGTGCTATGGCTGAAATCCTAGGACCAGCAAAGTCCCACCTGCTTCAAGGGCCCAGAACCAGCACAGACACCTCCTGTAGTTAATAAGAACATTTACTTCCACTATGTCCGCAATAAGATTCTATTCAGGAGGAGTTAGGCCAATTTCCTCTCCCTGCTGACTCACCTTTTTTAAGACTGAGGGCTGTCACACCTGGGGAGGAAGACGTGGGAGAAGAGATGGGACAGCCTCCAAACAGCATCCTGTTTGGGGTTTGTTCTCTACAGAGTACCTGGCATTGCTCAGGCTGGGCAGGCACCTCCAGAAGCAGAGAAGCAGGACAAAGGATGCCAGATGTTTCTGGGAGATGATCTTGCCCATGTATGGTGCCATCACTAGAGCCAGGTCCACTGTCACCACCCTTGAAGGCCAATCCTCAAGAGGATAAATGTTGATGAGAGGGAAATAGGTTTATTATGGTGAGGTGCCAATCAAGGAGACCTGCTCTGTCTCAGAGCCACTTCACCCACTGAAGGAAACATACAATTTACATAGACAAAGCATCACCTGGTGCCTGGCTGTTTTGTCAAAATGGTTAAACCAAAACTAATATATGTCTCACTCATGCTTACTTTCACGAATCACCAAATCTGCATAACAACAGATTACAGAGGAGAATGGAACAACCTGATTGTAAGAGAGACTGAACAAACAATTCTACCCAGTACCCTGTCTCAAGTCCTAGGTCAATGGAAAATTCCAGCAGCAACAGCCTCCAGTTAGCTGGACCCCACATATCAGATGCAAAACCCCTAGCTTCCTGGAAAGCTGAAAAATATCCTGCCCCCAACAATGCAAGACCACCGCCTCCAAGCTACATGAGAAACTGCAAAGTAACCTGGATCCCACCCTCTTGCCACCCTCACCCAGTCTTATAAACTCATATAAACTCCAATCCCTGACTCACCTCCTAGAGTCTGATTCAGCTTCTCTCCTAGAGAGTGAGTAAATCTTTCTATTGCATGCTCACTTGTGGTGAATTCTTTCACCTCCACATTCCAGCTTTCCAGTAGGTATCCAGCTTACATTTATATGAGAAAAGAATGATCCATTCAAATATGCTGGTGGAGAACTTTGGGAACCAGCCAGACAAAATGGAGGCCAAGAGGAGACAGAGGTCACGAAGAATACATTAAATCTCCAACCCTCATCACCATGACAGTACCAGATCAGACCAAATTGGAAATGGATGTAGGCATGGCCCCCGGGTCCTGGAGCAATCCATCCCTTTTACCAAAAGTTTGCAGACATCAGAGACCTAACTCAACCCCTGCCCTCCCCTTCCTTTGATAAAAGTGTATAACTTAATGCCCAAGTGGCAAGGGGTTGAGGAGGTATTTTGAGCAGGAGCTTCCTCTCTTCCCAAAGAAAACATTGCTCTATCTCTTCCTTCTCGTGGTCCTTGATCTTTACTAGCTGGACAGAAAAAAAGAACCTAGGTGATGTTGGTAAGTTACAGTACTCTCAGTGAGACCTGGCTATCTGCCACTTAGCAGTTCTATTCCTCAAGGCAATGGGTTTGCTCCTTGATGGGCATCAGCCAAAAGACTCAAACCAAAATTCCTTTGAACAAGGAAAAGTTTATTACCTGTAGCAAGTAAGGAAAAGGGAGCTCACTCTCAAAGCACTGTCTCCACTAGTGCTCTGCTCGGAGGGCTTTGTTGGGGTTCAGCTGAGGAAGTTGTTAGGACAGGCAGTCAGGTGGACATGAGCTGAGGCAGACAGGGACATGTATGAGTAGCAGACAAATGCTGATGGCCATGTGTTGTTGGTCACGTGGGCACAAAAGTACTATATGGGTAGGAGACAGAAAGAAACTACAGGGTGAGACAGGAGACAAAAGAAAACAAAAAAAAAAAAATGAAAGCTATCACATTCCAACTAAACATGAAGAATGGAACGTTTTGTGGTTTGAAGCAAGACCAGATGTTGTTCAACACCTCCCGTTTATCTCCAAGTCAAGGACTGTCCCGTTAAGACATTCCGACTCCCTACCCCGCTATCAACAGCACGCCAGGTGGATTACCAGGGCTCCACCCCCACCCCACCGAAACTTCCCCTTAAAACCCTCTCTCCCCGAGCACAGGACAGGTTGCCGCCCCCTGTTCTCTGAAAGGAGATTTCCCGGCCTGCACTTGGGACAATGGAGTCTCTCTTAGTACCCATCTGGCTCCCTTATCTCTGCCTCTTATTGTTGGACCAGCTTACACAGGGACCAAGGAATACAGGAGGGGAAATTTGAAGAAGGGAGACTTTGATGTTAATGACAGTTACACAAATATCCAAAAGGGGTGTCTTGAAACAGTTCATCAGATAGGTCCCTGAGACAAGAAGAATGGGTATAACCCTGCCCCAGTGCACAGCCCACGCCCTTCAAACTCCACATCTTAGAGCACTGAGGCTTCCCATTCAGAACCTCTCCTGGTTGTACTTTCCTATTACTTACTAAATTCTTACTTGATTTAACTTTTCTGTCTGACATTTCTGAATTATTTCACTCACTGAGACAAGAACCAAATCTCATTCATTCAAGTCACTAACAAAGCGAGTGGCAAAGGGTCAGTGGGCTGCTGGGGAGGATTCCAGGTCTACTGCACAGGCGCCAGCCTTCCTCATGCCTGGTCATGGCTGGGCATATCTGAAAAAAATGGGAAAATGTGATATTCTGCCTCTGGTTGGTGATTTTAGTATTAAAATGAAAAAATATCACCTTTTGTTCAGTCATTTGTTCTACCCTTGTTCCAGTGTTTTTCATTCTATTGTCTAGAACCACATTAGTTTAGCCAGGGAATCAAGCGAGACTCAAGGTTTGAATGGCCATTCAAAGGTCAAGTCTCAAGGGTCTCCATAGGTTTTGAGGGATCATCTATTGCTGGCCACTAACAATTACACAGAGAGGCCAGCTCCCTAGGGGAACAATACTAACAGACTGCAGTGACTTGCTTGCAAATCAAGCTAACTTGCAACATATTTTGTGAGAGGAGCTAGAAATAGAAACCTCTTAGAAAATTGGCTGGATTCCTGATGGAAGAGGCTCATCTGCCTGCAGATTCTGGGCCCCAGGGGAGGAGATGGCCTCTACCTTCCTCCAGGTGGCTTCTTCTGAAGGACTCTTGGCTGCACAGTCCTTTGAGGGGACTTCCAATACGTATTTCAGCTTTGACCTCTGGTTCTGAAGCTGAGTTCCTTTGATGACAGCCACAAGCTATTTCATGCTCTGGCTCAAGGCGCTGAGTATTTATGAATCAAGCACAGACTGCATAAAGCATTCCAAAAAAACCCATTATTCCTGGAAACCTTCGTTGTTCCTGTCGTCATAGATGACTTCCCAGACACCAAAACCCTACACTCTGGTTTGTTTTTTTGTTTTGTTTTATTTTTTTATTTTCCTAATGGGACATGTGTCTTGATCATAGTTCTAGCACTGTTAGGGGCCTGTAGAATGATGCAAGGCCATTTTAAATGTAAAATAGAGATATACGTATAATATAAAAATGTTTAAACATGGTAGTTCGTGTACCAGAGATGGCTAAAGTATCCTTTCAAGTGAAAGTGCAGGGAAATCTCTATACACTGAAATCCTTCTTCCTCACTGGCTAGCACCTGACCTTCATTATTTCTCAAGGCAAACAATTCGTCCGCTAGGCCTGTTTTGCACTTGGCACAGGCGCTTACGAGATCTTTCTGGAAGTCACCCTGTCTGCTGCTATCCCTCAGCAGTCCCTTCTGTGACTCTTAGAACCATTCCATTCTCTGACTGCTCCTCAGGGCCTGCAGGGGTGGCCTCTGCCCCATGTGTTCCATGTGCCCACTCCTCACACGCCTCCCTCCTTTGAGCCTTCTCCTCCAGGCCAGGGCACCCACATGCTCCAGTCAATGCAAGGGTTAATTTCCAGCGTCGGTCTTACTGGGTCACAGTTCCCAGATACTTGGATGTCTCTGTAGAAGCCATTGTGTACATTGGCCCCAGAGAATTAAGCAGGCTGTAACATAATCAAAAAGGTATTTATTAAAAAATAGGTAGCATGATTCAAGTGCAGAGCCAAAGAGCACCCCAAGGTAAATGCTGTCAGGGTGAGGGCAGAGGAGAGATTTAGAGTTTTAAACAAGGAAGCAGTCTGAGCTCAGGTTACTTGTGAAAATTTTGGATTGGTCCCTAATTCAATGGTCTGTCCATGGGTAGAAAGTCTCTGACATTGTGGGGGGCTGCAGAAATAATCAAGAGATGCCTCTCGTTTCCTGTAGTCACTGAATTGCCAGGTCTGCCTGTATAACTGTCACCTAGAAGTCTCAGGTGGCAACTTAGAAACAAGGTTGAGTCTGTGCCTCTAAGCCAGTTCTACATGCAGATGGGATTCACGTTTGCTCCATGCACCTGGAGTGAATCATGTTACGCTCCATCAGCAGGTGCGCCTCATCTAACCAGTCAAAGGGCCAAAGAAAAGGAAAGAATTTCCACAAAGAGGAGGTAATTCTGATACAGGAAGATGATGGGGGTCCTGCTTGGATCTGGTGGCCAACGGTTCAAGAAAGAATTCTGAACCGGTAAAGTACAGTTTTATAAGTTTATTAGAGAAAATGCAGAAGAAGGCAAAAGCACACGACAGACTTCTCATGGGTGAAAGGGCTGCACTGATTGCTCGAGATCACTAAATTTGTACCCTTGGGAGGGACTTTTGGTTGAACCACTTTTCCAGGGTCTAATTCACAAGAGAATAGGCGTCACAAGGAAGTTCAAAAGCAGAGTCACGAGGGGATTTTCAGAATTCTGGTGGTCCAGCTCCTTGGTGTATTGGGAAAAACTTTAGGGTGATGAAGGGATGACATGAATTTTTCTAGAGGGTTAACAAGATGAACTTTGGCTGCTAGTACCCAGAAGCTAGCCTGCCATGTGTGGCTCAGGGCATTCCAAGATCCCCCATGACTTCTTTGGTCTGGAATGTCTTGGTCTAAAAAGGAAACCTAGAGAAGGCCATTTTGGGGCCTATGTTTCCCCCTACAATGCAATGGAAGGGCTAAAACAGATCACCCAAAGTCTTCAGAATTGGTCTCCTGTACAGTCCTACTCTGAAGATTATTTTGAGTCAAGTACAATGCAGGGCAACCCTGGAAGGCAGAGAAGCTCCTGTCTTCTCCTAACTCTTCCCCTCTTTCATTAATCAAAGACAGCCTCTTAACTCCCTAAGCTTCCGCCTTTCCTTTAATCAAGAAGTGGTCATTGTTCCTTAGCCATTAGAAGAATGTGGAAAGGGAAGTTAAATCTACTTTCACTTTCTGAGTAAAGATGAGTCACCCCTCCTTGCCATGTGAAGACCCCCTCCAGTCTCCCTGACACCCCAGGTTCAGCACAGGATGTAAGTCTTCGGTGCACCCCAGTTACCTCAGAATTTACCACCATGTAAATGCTCCATATGTAAAATTGTGCTTTCCTCAAAAATTTGAGGAAATTGATTAGTATGTTCATCCAGCCTACGAAGAATCTCAGAAAAATAGAGGAAGCTTTCCTTGACCCCCACACAATACGTTTGGTTCCTCTCTATACCTCAAATGAGTGAAATCATATCATGTTTCATCAAATATTATGACTCTATTAGGCTTTTGCCCAAAGAGCACTCCAAATCTGTAAGTCAGTCATAACAATACAGTCACCTGTTGATACAGACCAAGTCTCTGGGTTAGTGCGTCCCAATAAAATATAGAACCCCGATAAATTTGAATTTCAGATAAACACTAAATAAATGATTTAGTATAAGTATGTCCCATGTGATTATTGGGACATACTCATACTAAAAAAATAATTCATTGCTTATCTAAAATTCAAATTTAACATACGTCCTGTATTTTTATTTGCTCTGGATGACAGCTGTTCAAATGCTGTTGCCCCACTCCTCAGAGTTCCTGATTCAAGGATTTGGGGTGGGACTTTTCTCCCTGCTTTCAAGGGAAGATGCTGAAGCAGAAGATCTCTGCACTCCTGTGAATGGGCTTGTGCTCCCACTCTGACAAGGTCCCACCCACACCTGCATGCTTTAGAAGTTCAGTTCAGAAGCCAGAAGCGGATGAGGGGTTGGTGGCTCCCTTTTGGCTATAATACAGTTCTGCCTGCGTGTCACACGCAGGTTCACCCTCCCTGTGTCCTGCAGTGCTGCCACATAGGTGCTTTTCTCAGACTGCAGGAAGCACACAGCTGGTTTTTAGCAAAACACATTAGTATTTCATCAACAGACATGATTCAGCTGTTGTTAAACATTTACATTTATCAACATCTTGTTTTTAGAAAGTGAATACCTATCACTGGACTTCTGTTACCTTAACTAGCCAAAGGTACCACGCTGGATTGGTGACGGCTGGCCCGGGTTTATCAGAGTACACACCTGGTACAGTTGCCACATCAAGGACTCACACTCTGATATAGTCTTCTCCAGATCTCTCCTGTCGGGGAGTCAAGTGTATTTACTAGGGCTGCCATAATGCTTCACTCTCTGGCCTCCTCAAGTCCATATTTTGGAACCCTAACACCTGTGACCTCAGAATGTGATTATTTGGAGCAAGGGCCTTTACAGAGATGACTAAGGTAAATGAAGCCGTTAGGGTGGCCCTAATCCAACATGACCAGGGTCCTTAAAATGAGGGGAAGCTTGAAGGGGAAGAAGTATTTTTCAAACCTACATCAGAATGGACAGAGTTAAACAGGTAAGGCCTCTCTGGAAACTAGAAGCAATAAATGTCTTCTGAGACAATTGGCGCAATGGACCAGTACACAGAACTCTGGAGTTTCACTGAATGTTCTCCATACCTGCCCCTACCTGCTTCTTACCTCATTTATAAATTCCCTACATCAATTATTCTTTTGTTCTACTTCTTTATTGATTGACCATTCTTCTTTTATTCTTCTACTTCTTTATTAGTTACAGCAGTCCTTCTAGGCCTGTAATATATCAAAATATAACATAAACTGCCCAAAAGTCCCCCTCCCCATGCCCAGCTAGGGTATATATCTGGCCACTACTCAGGCCATGGACATAGCAACTCCACAGGCACTGTGCCATGCTATCTCTTTCTCTCTAATAAATTTACTAAGGTGTACTGACTTAAATCTCAAGAATTCTTTCTTCGATTTTGCCACTAAATGCTGACTCTCCCCACATCACTTATGAAAAGAGGAAATCAGGACACAGACACACACAGGAACAACTGTGTGAGGACACAAGGAGCAGAGGGCTGTCTACATGCCAAGGAGAAAGGCCTCAGGAGGAGTAAACCAAGATCTTGAACTTCCACCCTCCAGGACTGGAAGACAGTACCCTTCTGTTGCTGGAGTTGTCCAGTCTATACACTTGTTAAAACAACACAAGATAACAAATGCACCAGGTGAGCGCAGATTGTCCTTTACCAGGTATAAGACTAAGTAGTAGTAGCGCATATACCATAAATCAGATATGAGGATTAAAGTATAGAATTTTGACAGGAATCAAGATGGGTGACCTGGTAGGAGCATGTCAAATCTCCCCCCAACAGAACAACTAGAAAACACCTGTTTTTCAGACACACACGCTGTGGAAGGGCAGGCCCAGAGACTGCAGAGACAGCAGCAGTATCACCAACACAAGGGCAGGCAAAAGCACTGGTGTTCAGAGCTGCATCACAGATTTGATACTCCCAGCCTCATGGGAAAAAAGTGGTGGCCATGATGGAATCTCAGAATGAACCAGACCTCCCAGGAGTTGCTCTGAAATCAGCAGAGAGCCTGCCCAGTAAGACTGGGACACTGAGCCAGGGGAGAGGGTCTTGGTACAGGACAAGGAGGACCAGGACCCCAGTGGTCTGAGCAGTAGCCCCACAAAGGAAAATTACACAAGGTGACACCATAACTAGAAGGCCGATAGGGGAATTCCTCACCCCACCCCTTCTACCATATTGTTCCAGAGCCATAGGACACACCCACAGGAAATCCTGGGCCAGGCTTAAAGGAAGAAGCGAGTCTACCAGAAGGGAGGAATCAGCAACAGCTACCCATAGCACCACTCCTGGGAGGAGATGGAACTGCAACACAGTTGGTGGTTGTGAACCAGCAAAAATGTGGTCAGTACAATTAGACCTGGGAAAATGGAGAAAAGTTTGGCATCCCCCACACAAACTCAAACCCCATAGGCTAAACTCTTGTGCCCCAATGCAGGGCCCACCTAAGAACTTCAACAAACCCATCCAGTGGTGAAGCAACAAAACTCAAAAATCCCAGCGTTCAAAGCAAGATCCAGGTTTACTCAGCACAAGTCGGTACCCTACACAAGGAAGGCCACCACTGCAGGGAAACCTAACCCACAGAAACATAAACAGAATGTCAAACACAGCAAAGACACAATGAAATATATGTGAAATGATGAATCCAATTAAAACCCTAGGGAAAAATCTGAATACAACAGACATGTGAAAACTACCTGAGGATAAATTTAGGGCAGCAGTGATAAACATGCTCATGAAAATCAAGAAAACAATAGTGGAAGAAAAAGAGAATAACAAAAAGAGAGAGAAGAAACGAAGAAAGATACCAAAAAATGAAGAACATGATATGTGAACTAAAAAACTAAATAGAGGGACTCAGGACTAGGATAGATGAAGCCTCCAATAGAATCAATGAGCTAAAGACAGGGCAGAGGATTACACTTCAAGCAAATAAGAAAAGAGAAAAAAGAATGAAAATAAAAGAAGATAGTATTTCCAACCTATGGAATAACATCAAAGAAACAACATTCATAATGTGAGGGTCCCAAAAGAAGGAAAAAGAAGGGGCAAAAATGATATTTGAAGAAATAAAAGGTGAGAATGTCCCTATTTCAGGAATGAAGCAAGCTTCTAAACCCAGGAAGCTCAAAGAGTTCCAAAGAAAAGAAACTCAAATAAACCTACACCTGGACACATTGAAGACTTCTGATGATTCTTGGGTAAAAAAGGAAATCAAAGAGCAACATAAAAATTTCTTAGAGACCATTGAGAATGAAGACATGAGCTACCAGAATGTATGGGTTAAATTAAAAGCAGTACTAAGAGGGAAGTTCATTGCAATCCAGGCTTACCTCAAGAAATAAGAAAACCTGCAAATAAATAATCTAACCCTATATTTAAAGCAACTAGACAAAGATGAATAATTACAGCCAAAAATCAGTAAAAGAAAGGAAATAATAAAAATTCTAGCAGAAATAACAAAATAGAAAGCAAAAAGAAAATCCAGAAGTTAAATGAAACCAAAAGTTTGTTCTTAGAAAAAAATAAGCAAAATTGACAAACCACTGGCTAGACTCACAAAGAAAAAGAGAGAGAACTCTCATAACAAGAATTAGAAATGAAAGGGGAGAAGTTACAATAGATACCACAGAAATACAAAACATCATAAGCGACTGTTATGAACAGCACTATGCCAATAAAGCAGCCAACCGCAAGGACATGGACAGATCTTTGGAAAAAATACAGTCTACTAAGACTGAACCTGGAAGAACTGAAAACCTGAACAGGACTATCACAGGCAAGGAAACTGAAGGGTAATCAAGTCTTCCTGAAAATAAAAGCCCAGGGTCAAATGTCTTTATTAGTGAGTTTCAATAAAACTTCAGAGAAGAATTAGTATCTATTATTCTCAAACTCTTCCAAAATATTGAAGAACAGGGAATTCATTCAAATATTTAATATGAGGGTAACATCATACTGATACGAAAAGCAGATAGAGATGTCACCAAGAAAGAAAATTATAGACTAATTTTCTAATGAAAATAAATGCAAAAACTCTCAAAAAAATGTTATCAAACCACATCCAACAATGCATCAAAAGGATCATCCATCGTGACCAAGTGTGATAAATCCCAGAGATTCAAGGCTGATTCAACATATATAAATCCATTAATGTAATACATTACATCAACAAGAGCAAGGAGAAAAACCATATGATCTTATCCATATATGTAGAGAAAGCTCTTGATAAGAAACCACACTTATTTATGATTTTAAAAAAACCTGCAGGAAATGGGGATAGATAGTTACATACCTCAACATAATAAAAGGCCACATACAATAAACACAGTCAACATCATAGTCAATGGCAAAAAATTGAAAGTGTTTCTTTTAAGGTCAGAAACAAGGCAAGGCTATCCACTCTTACCATTACTAATTTGAAATCGTGTTGGAGAACTAAACCAGAGCAAGTAGGCAAGAAAAAGAAATTAAAGGAATCCAAATTGGAAAGGAAGAAGTAAAACTATCACTATTTGTAGATGATATGAATATATATGTATACATATATAACCTTAAAAACTCTGTCAATAAACCACTACAATTAATGAATGAATACATTAAAATGCCAGACTACAAAATAAATGCACAAAAATTCATTGTATTTTTGTATGCAAACAGCATGCTAGAAGAAATCGAAATCAAGAAAGACACACCATTTAAAATAGAAATAAAAACAAATCAAATATCTTGGAATATAGTTAGTAGCCATATGCAAAAGAATGAAGTCAAATCGCTCTCTAATACCACTCACAAAAATTAACTCAAAATGGACTGGACACTTGGACATAAGACCAGAAACCATAAAATTCTTGGAAGACAACATAGGAAAGAAATTCCATGACATCAGCCTTAGAGAGGTCTTTTGGGGACTCAACTCCAGCATCAAGAGAAACAAAAAGAAAAATAAACAACTGGGACTACATCAAACTAACAAGGTTCTTCACAGCAAAAGAAAATATCACCAAAATCAAAAGACAACCTACTAACTGGGAGAAGATATTTGCATCCCATATTTCTGAGAAGGGCTTAATATCCAAAATATACAAAGAACTTATAAAACTCAATAACAGAAAAACAGTTTAATTTTTAAAAGATGGCAAGAGGAATTGAAGAGACATGTTTCCGAAGAGGTATACAGATGGTCAACAGGCATGTGAAAAGATGTTCCTACTCGCTGGCTATCAGGGAAATGCAAATCAAAGCAACAATGAGACATCACCTAACACCTGAGACACTGGCTATTATCCAAATGTGTGGAAACAACAAATGTTGGTGAGGATATGGAGAAAAGGAACACTTTTACACTGTTGGTGGGAGTGCAAATTGGTGCAACCCCTATGGAAAACAGCATAGAGATTCCTCAAATTGTCGAATATGGAAATCCAATCCCGTCATTCCACTTTTGGGTGTTTACCAGAAAGTTACAAAAACACGTATTCACAGAGATTTATGCACTCCTATATTTATTGTAGCCCTATTCACAATATCTAAAAACTGGAAACTACTGAAGTGCCCAAGACCGATGAATGGATAAAGAAGATGTGGGGCACCTAGATCTAATTCTTAATGAAATTATATAGCTCGCTCTGAGCATTTATACACAAATGGGTCAAATTCACAGGGTTTACACATAATCAAGTCAATCAGAAGACTTTTTTGAAGACTTTGATTATACAGTCTCCTATATAGCTAATAAACGTTTTATTTATTCATGACTCCCACATTTAATCCTTACACTGATTAGTAATATTAAAAAATCACAATTTCCTTATATTACTTTTCTCATATATATATATATAAAATTACATATTTTATTAGTTTCTCTTCTCCCCAGATGGTAACCATTCCCTTTAATTAACCTTGCTGAGTCATGAAAACCCTTGTGGTCATCTTGCTGCCCACTGCAAGCACAGTTCAAACAGAAATCGTTCACACTGCACTGTGAAAGGAAGAAAAAGGATGCAGGAAAACAGACGATTAGGAAATTAGTTGTACAAGTCAACGGACCTTCTATTGACTCTGACAAACACTAAGGAAGAAACTGCGGAGCTAAGACCCCTCACATTCCTCTGCTTTATGCATATGCCAATCACCTTGACAAGAAAAGGTCCCTTTAAATAGAGTTTATTTCTGCTTTTTTTTCGTTACCAGTTTGTTTTAGTTAAAACTCTGTAACTTTTGAGGTCTGAAATGCCACAATGAAGTCAGTCACGACAATTCAAGGTAAAAGTCTCCCTTAAAAGAAGACCAGGGGCAGCGGACTCATCTCTGCGCACAGGTGACCACCCAGAAGAGAGCAGGTCGGTTGCTAGTTGGAGGGGATCTCATTGCGCCGCCTGGTGGAAAGTCCCTGGAATAGCCGGTTAGCTGCCAGCAGCGTGAGCCTCCACCTGAGATCTTGTCAGAAAGGCAAATTCTGAGGCCCCACTAGCCCCGTTGGGTCAGAAACCCTGAAGGTAGAGCCAAGTGATCTCAGTTTTAATAAGCCCTCTGAGTAATTTTGTTTTTTTAAAGGAAATGTGCAAGCAGGTTGGAGAGGAGGACAAAGCCTTTTCATTTCATTTCCATGTACTTGTTTACACTGGTTGTTTCCCCCAGGACCTGGGACTCAAAGTCACGTTTCAGTGACTTGCATCTTTGTAAGGCGATTGACTTGACCGCCTCTGAGTGATTCCATGACACTCTAATTTGAGTGCTATTCTAAACCTGGGTGGAAATTTTAGCTCTAGGCACAATGGCTGTCTAAAGATGGTTTTTAACACCCATAAGGGAAATATGCCGCTCTTTTTTAAGGAAAAATCACTCTGGACACAGGTAGAAACAATTCCTTGTGAGTTTGGGCCCTAGTAGAGTGGGTGGTGAGAAACATAATGAGGCATGTTGGCAAGTGGCAGAAAATTCAGTAAATTATAGGCAGCAGGAGAAGGAAATCTTGTCACAAGCTTGTAAAAAGTAGACCTGGCCTGAAAACCAGTTTGTACTTGAAGAAACCACCATGGTGTCAAAAGTGCCCAGAGCTTAACTCCAATCCTCATTATCAGCCAATCTCCATCCATTACCATTACCATATGAACATACTGAAAGGACTACCTCTGGCAGGGGCCAGGTCACTTTGGAGGACAACCATATAAGGGTTTTTTTGTTTTATTTTGCCACTGGCCCTCTCACCAACTCCCCCCCTGTGAGTGAGGTCATCTGGTATCTATCTTCTTGTGATTTATCTCACTTTGCTTATAAGGATTTTTTAAAAAATAGGGAGTCTTTTTGTTTTTTAAAGGATAGGTGAAGGCAGCAATGAAGATGAGCAGGCAGACAGGCAGGAAGAGAGAGGAGGAAGAAGCATTTTAATTTTATATTTATTTAGTTGTTCAGTCTGGTTTTTCCCCTGGATGCAGGGCTTGAACCCGGGTCCTTGGGATGTATGCAGACTATATCTGATAGGCCATCAAGGCAGCCCCATATAATGTTTTAAATGCAAGGTCTCTTTAATAAGGAAAGACCTCCTCTAAGCCAAAGATGTTGCACTCTTTCAGGAATTGCATGAATATTCATGAATTCTTCCCAAAGGCACTACATCCTTCTCATATAATTGCTCTCACTTTGCTAATTGACCTCACTTTCACTCTGACTCTTCCTTTGACTCATTCCTGAACTCTTTCACTAGAAAGGTCAAGATCCTGACATCTGGGTTGAGGTCCCTCTGTCCCTCCATCAAATCTGAGGTTGCTAAATGTCAGTTTGGAAGTAAATCCCTGTACTCTTGGCCAGCCATTGACCGAAAAATCACCTCATCAGGAGTCCTGTCTGGGCAGCTGGGCCCAAAAAGGTGTCAGATTTCTCTGGTCTACTCCAGTGTCAGTACCCCATTGTGGGCTGAATTATGAACCTTAAATTCATATGTGGAAGCCCTACCCCTCAGGATGTCAGAATGTGACTACATTTGGAGACAGGTCTTTAAGAGCAGTTTAAACTAAAAGGGGTCCTGTGGGTGGGCCCCAGTCCTATAGGACTGGAGGGAAGAGAAGCCCAGAGAATCAGCAGCACAGACCCGAGGGGAACCCCAGAACAAGAGCTGAGAAGAAAGGAGGATGGAGGGGAAGGATTGGATTTGGTTTGTATGGCAATCAGCGTGGGGGAATTCAGAGTAATTTATATGCAGAAAATATGCAACGAAAATTGAGTCAATGTTTTACTTTAGGCTTCAAGAAAGGAAAGCCTTCTGCTGGAAAGCTCATAATCAGGAAACACTGAATATGACTAGTATGCTGCAAATAATCTGATCACGGTAATTATATTTTATGATGAGAGAATGAGGGAAAGTACATACTGAGGAGTTGCCAAAGAATTGCATTCTCTGCAATAGTATGAAGTCAAACTAGAAATCAAGCCTCACTCTGTGGTTCAGGAGCTAAGGGACAGACTATGAAAGCTGAGGGCCTGGATTTGAGACCTGGGGCCAGGCGTGACCACAAAACAAAAGCAAAATGTTAAAAAAAGAAAAGAGATATCGCATTGTAAATTTATCTTGTATAAGTAGAGACATAAATTCATAATAACTCATAATAATCTTGCTTCTGTGAAGCAGGAATTAATAGAGGGGCCATTCTCTTAAAATGTAAGGAAAAGCATTCCACTTTTAAAAGCAGCTGTTAGGCTGGCCCAGGGACAAAAGCAGCAGCGGCCATGCCAGGTAAAACGGCAGTCAAGCCCGGGGAAAAAGGTGGATGACATCAGAATAAAGGATGCACCCTCCACACCTGGATTCACAGGGCCAATCCCCAATCACAACTAAGGAAGCCTGCGAAATTCCTTTGCTTAAAGAGCGCTCTCCCCTTTGTTCATGCACGACTTCCCCAGCCCCATTCTGCGGACTTGGGAACCTCGCCTGGGTGTGCAAACCCCAATAAAGCCCTGGCTATTCGACTTTTTGTCTAATTAACTTTTTCTCCTCTCAGAGCCCAGAAAAACCTTACAGCAGCTACATGTAATATTGTGATAAATTTTTTTTAAAAAAAGGAAAAAAAAATCCCTGAAAAACTGCCATTTACTGTTTAGTATTTAAGTTTGAAATCACGCTTAAAATGGGTTTTTCCTCTCCATAAGACTTTTAGAACAGAGCGTTTTCCTAAATCGTATCCGTCTGTAGAGTTGAACTATTGATATTGAACTTAATATGGTAGATACAGAGATTTATTTAGAATAATGAACACTTAAACCTATATAATATGAAATAATGATCCTTCAATAAAATTCATAAAAAAGAAAAAGTAAATAAACTAAATGAAAGAAAAATAAACTTTTAGATTAAAAAATTCCTTGAATCAGTAAAAACAATTATTAAGTGTGGAAAAAATGAAATCGTAGTCATCTGGAATCATTTTAGTACTGAGAGAGGAGACCTAGTTTTGTCAGTTTATTTCCTGTTTGCCCGTTTAACAGATGCGGAAGTGGTCCTCCATCAGGTCTGATTCCTGCCGAGTTGTCTTAGACACATCATGTTCTCACCTGCACACATGCTTGTTCAAAGGGTCAATGCCTTTGTCCCCAAGAAGAGGAAGAATTTGAGGAGGCTGATAACTGACTGAAGATGTTAGGGAGGCAGGAACCATAGGCCTTTAGGAAAAAGGAGGAGAAAAACCCCGAGGAGAGGGAAGGAGAGGTTGAGTCTCAGATTTCTGACTTTACAGTGGGTTTTGCAATCAGAGGTGCCTCCCAAAGTGTTTTACAGATCCCATTGTTTGCTTATTGACCTCACTGATATGAAGAGAAAAAAAAAAAAACTTGGCCTATTTGCTGTTTCTGCTTTTTGTGACTAGAAGCACCATTTCAAGGTTTCTATCTTGCTGGAGGTGAGATGATTTCACTGCTGTTTCCCTCTGGTTAATCATTTAAACATGCTTTTTCTTCTCTTATATTGTTTCGTGTTGGGAACACTGATTTTTGTGTCTATGCAGTCTTGCTCCAGCAAATTCTGTTCCTTTGTGTTTTGTGAATTTTTTTCTTTTAAAGAAAAGGTGCAGGCAGGAATGAAGGCAAGCAGAGGCAAGGAAGAAGAGAGAGAGGGAAGCAGCTTTTCATTTATTTTATTGAGTTATTCATCTTGGCTGCTCCCCTCTTCCCCACTGGCCCCAGGACACAAACCTGGGACTTTGAGATGCATGTGGGCTGTGCCCAACCACTGCTCCACCAGGACAGGCCTTGTGCATTTTTTTTGTTTGCTTAAAAGAAAGCTGCAGGCGGGAATGAAAGGGAGTTGGCAGGCAGGCAGGAAGCGAGGAAAGGAAGAAGCGCTTTATTTTTATTTTATTTGTATTCATCTTGGTTATACTCCACGCCCCCACAACCCCCAGTTCTCAAACCTGTATCCTACATCAGGTAATCTTATCCTCTAGACCAGGACATGCTGTGCATTTTTAAACTCCTCAGGGAATTTTCCGGTGTCCTCGGAGGATTTTGCCATCGGCCCGCTGTCACCCTGTTCATTCACTTCTCAGCCAGACTGTAAATAAACCCATTCTGCAAATTTTCATTATTTTTTTCAACTGCTTTAAGGTTCTGGGGGGAGAAACAAGGATACAAACATACAGCTAGAGGTACAGCTTTACCTTTGCCTCAGGATCCAATATGGCTCAGCATAGCTTTGTGAGATCTTGTCTCTATTTAATATTTTGTTTATCCTGGGGTTTGTTTACTTCATTTTTCCCCCAGGGAATGCCTCACTGTCCTCACCCCAGTCAACTTCCTGGGTGAGTACACTGTCTGCAGTGGCTTTACCTGCATCTAGTTTTCCAAACTCCTGCTAAGCTGGCCTCTGGCTAGTCTTCCCTCAGTGCCCACCCACACATTAGGGAGATCAGAGCAGAGGGGCAATTTCTCCTCCCACTCTGGGGAAACACTGAGTAAACAGCACAAAACAGATTAGCAGGAGAAAAAAGTCAATTTAATTACATACCTATGGAGAATCTAAATAGAGAATGAGGATTCTGATTTTAGCAAAGACCGCAAGGGCATATTCTCTCCACTAAGGATGGAAAAAGGCTATGGGGCTTCGGGGAGAGGGGAGCTCTGATTGTAGGGTACTCAAGCCAAGGACATCACCCTTGCATCTTTAGGCTTGGTGATCATTCAGAATGACTCTGAAAGCTTTGGATAGCACCACAAATAAGCTGTGAGTCCATGTCAGTTTGGAGTTCACACATTGCAAGAAGTTTTAGAGGCATAAAAACTCCAGAGACATTTGGAGAGAAAATCTCACCTGTTGCTCAGCCTGGACAGAGGACAAGGATGCATCCCTGCACCACAACCTGCTCTGGTCCCTTGAACCCTGGGAAACCCTGGTGGTGGTGCTGGGGGCAGCGCAGGGCAGCTGAGGTTCTGCCCTCGAGGAGCCCTTCTTCCACTGGGATTGCCATTTTGAGAGGGAAAATGGGAGGACTAGCATGTAGGCTAGAGTCCACTGACCTGCGTAATGGTTCAGTCAGAACCCACAGCCCTGATGAGCTTTGAGGTCAGGGCCAAGAGCCAGAAGACCTCCCCTGACAAAGCAGGTAATTGAGTGGCTTTGGGTGGATGCTCGGTTATGGGTGTCAGCCTTTTCTCAACCCAGGGAGCACAGTGAGGCATGTGACTGGCAGTCTGTGCTCCAGGTTTAAGTCTCTAGACATTCATCTCTGATTCAACCAGATCCCTACTTAGGAATTGGATCAAGCTTATGTTTGTTTCTCTGCAACCTTGAAGGTATGATTTCCAAAGAGAAATCTTCCCTAAAGAGAAATCTTTGTGATTTCCCAACAATGAGGGATGCCCTCTGTCCTCCAGGCCAAGCAGACCCCTGTGTTGGCCTGCTCACCGCCCCCTCCCACTTCAGGGTGGCGGGTGGATGTTGGAGGGGCCCAGGCCAGTGGATGAGTGGGAGAAGAGACATCGTCTTGTTCATCTTCTCAACCTTTCTCCTCAGACCAATTCATCTCACAGGACATGGGGGTGGGGGAGAAGGATTGCAGTAGCTCCAGCAGGGGCAGTTGGGAGAGGACTTGTTTTCAGGTTCCTGCCCAGCAGCAGGAACCTGCTGAGCCGGGAGAGGTGGGGAGGACGGTCAGACCCCAGGAAAGTGGGGCTGCCATGCACAGGGACCCACTCCAGGCCAGAGAAGTGGCTAAGGTTGGAATCCTCAGGTTTACTGTAGACCCATGTCTAGAAGGCAGCCCTCCCAGGCTCCGCCTTCTAAGAGTTTAGAAGATTGTGGAAGCGCTCCTGCTTGTCAGTTGATAAATGGCAGAACATATGCATACTTTTCTCCCATCTAAGGGGAAAAACCCTTTGTCTCTGCCTACCTGACCCTCATCCCTTTTATGCCCATCCATCCTAACTTCATTCCCTGAGATCTAGGAAGCCTGTTGACAAAATCTACAAAACCTGCATATTCCTTTTTAATTCTGCATTCCTTCAAAAAATTTAATTGTAATTATTCTACACAGTAAAATAACTTCCTGTGTATAGGTTCCTCATTCCTCAGATACATGTTAGCACACCCTGTCCTCCACCAAATCACCAAGTGTTCTTCATCATTGTCCAGTGGGCTCCGTCACCACTTTTAATTCTGTATTCCTTTTTAATTCTTCAGTGTTAGACATTACAAATGAGCCACAGCTGGTTTAACTTGTCACTATAAATTTCCATAAAGGTCAATTGCACCTTTTCAGGTGCTGTCCTCACAGCTGTAGATGCATGAGGTCCTGTCTGGGAGGGATGGAAATTGCTTCCCTGGTTGGGATTGAGGGTAGAGATTACAGTTGGCAGTCCTAGGGTTCAGGGGGGCAGTGGCTGGGGAGGCCACTCTCCTGGCCCCATCATAGATGGCTGCTGCTCACAGGAGGGAGGACACTGCTCCAGTCCCTGAAGTACCCCATGCCCACATGCCATGTACAGTCTGGGGTCCTCTGGATGTGTCCCTGTGCCAGCAGTTGCCCTTCCCCTTTGGGGAGCAGGAAGTAAGCTCAGAGCTGGAGGGATGAGGCCCGAGGTGGGAGTGTGGTGGAAATCTCCAGAAGGCTCCCCTGGTGTTCTGTCTGGAGCCTTCATTTTCATTGACAGGATCCCAGCATGTCCCAAGAGGATGGCTCGCCCAGATGCAGCCTCTGACTCCCAGAAGTGGCAGGCATCACCCTGGACCCCACCCTGCTGGTAAGAGCAGTTAGGGACACAGGCTCCATGGTGACCACCTTCCGGAACCCTGACTTCTGGAACCTCCTTGTAGGTTTCCACACTGAGTCTCTGGGTGGTCTTTCTTTTCCGAGCTCTCCTGTTCTGAAACCAGACCTGCAGGTGCGTGGGTGAGGAGAGAGGGAGAGAGAAAGCATTTTCTAAGTAAGTTCTGGCCCAGAATTATCATCACCAAACAGCTTGTGACCAGGGGTTAAACAGTTGTCACATAACACTTCTATTAGAGTTTAGAATAAAAGCAAAATTCTTGGCTAGGCTGATTCAAACCATTTACTGAGTAGTTCAACTTACCTCAAGCAAATCTCCCCAGAGCAACCACCTTACCCCCACCTGTGTGCACTCCTGCCCCCTTTCTTCTCTGCCTACAGAAGCGAACTGATCCCGTTATCCAGATCATCTTTTAGTAAGCCCCACCCCAACGGGGGGAGATGTTTAGGATGGGACATAGGCTCAAAGACTGCAAATGAGTTCTGGGACAGTGAGTTCTGCACAGCCTGGTGACACTCAGCACTGAGATTGTTCCTTAAGTGTGTTCCCACAAAAACATGGGAACTGAGGGGCAAAGCTGTAGCAGTAACTATTTTGCAATATAAGCATATCAAATCAATAGGCTCTGCCTCTTAAACCTACACAATGTTATGTTCATTGTGTCTCAACAAAACTGGGGGAAAATTAAAACATGAAAAGCAGAAAACAAAACAAGTAAATCTCCCTAATACCTTCTGACAGAAGTTTCAAAAGGCTTGGAGACTTTCTGAGGACATATACATTCACTATTCATTAAATAAGTATTTGCCTAAATCAAATTTGTATTGCGTATTCTCTGTGCCAGTCCTGGAAAATGACAAGGGACTGATTATCAGGTGGACCCTGGGTGATCCCTGAGGGGCTCCTCTCACCCCAGCTGCCTGAGTAGACCCAGCCTCTAGGTCCTAGAAGACCCCACGGAGCAGGAGAATTGACCAACAATCTGCATCAAATTTTTTCTGTTTAGGAGAGTATCTCTCCAAGATGCAAACAAATTGCAAGACAAAGGTCCTCTCCAGCACTGTTCCTGTCATTCCAGGAACAGAGCAGGTACACCCTGGCCCCAGGCAGGATTCGGCAGGGGCCAGCTGCAGCTGGGTGCTGGGCCTGGCCTGCGTCAGGGCCTTTGCAAATGCTAAGCAGATCTTTGCAGCTCCTTCTCCCAGGTGCCCCCTGAGATAAAATCTCGGGTTTCCCATCCTGGTTCTAGGAACTCAGACCTATAACCCAGCGTGAACTTCTTTTGACTCTAAGTGGCCACAAAATTATACTTAGCCCTAGGATTGTTTGGGGCTTTAAGGAAACAATTACTAGAAAGTCCCTGGATGTCTCTCCAGCCAAACTACCTGCCCCTCCCTCCAAACTTAGGTTCCCAGGCCACTTGATAAGAAGCCACTTTCCATTTTCTGGAAATGTCAAGGTTTAGGACTAGCACAAAGGCAGGCAGGGAAGAGAAAGGAAGAAAGTACATTTTTATTTATTTTTATTTAGTTGCTCATCTTGGTTGTTCCCTCATCCCCAGAACATGAACCTGGGTCCCTGGGATGCATGTGAACTGCTTTCTATATCCTGGCTGACTTCATGAAGTTTGGGGCCTCAGTAGGAAACACATGGGAATTAAATTAGAAAAAATCTATCTGAAATTAGGAAGCCCTATGGCCCCCACCCTCTGGGTTTTTCTATGTGTATTGGGGGCTTTTATTGTCCCTTAAGACATGAGAGATAATTTGGTTTATTATCTCTGGGGTTACCCTTTCCTGTTTGCCCCAAGTAATTAAATATTGATCATCATTACATATCTGTTACATAAGACTAGAAATAAGTTCTGTTTAGAAATAATTCTAACAGTTTTTATATATTCTATTCACACTGAAAACCAAATTTGCTTTAGCCTCCAAGAATGTGTTTATATGAAATTAAATGAAAGTGGCAACAAGTTGTACTTTTTTGGTTCCAAACAGGAAATGGGTTAAATAGAATCCTAGCAGAGCACCTGGAGCATGACAAGCCCTCAAAGTTCATTCCATCCGCAGCCTCCAGGCTGTCACCCTCTCCCACTAGCACCTCCAAAGGGGCTGGGAAGGACATGCAGGGATGGGGGACCCCAGAGCAGAGCTGAATCCCACATGTCAGGAGCTGGTCAAGCTCTCCAGGTGGTGACAACATGCAGCCCAGGTCAGAGTGGGCTTGGGGCAGGACGTGTTACCTGGCTGTTAGAAAACATCTACACGCTCCCAGTAAATCAGAGAATCGCACCCTGGGATGGAACCTCATAGTCTACGGTTGATGTGCAGACCCAGGGCAAAGATTTCAATCCTGGCTGCTCTTCAGGACCATTATGGGGCTTTTTAAACCGCCTGAGATATCTGGGCTTCCCGCTCAGGCTCTCATACTTGACTTCACACTTCCAGCAGCTGTGAAGAATTCCCAGTTCCCAAGCTACACCAGTTTGTATCCTGGCAGACCTCCAGGAGGAGGCAGGACTCAGCAGCCCTGGGGAAGTACAATGCTGTGTTTTCGTCAGATTCGTAGTTAGATATAAAAATGATCTGGAAACCTTGGGAACTTATGTGACAAAACTGCCATGATCTTAACTTTCCCAGCCCACCTCACAGGGGTGATGAAGGAATTAACTCCAAGTTTTAAAATCTGTGTTAAAACAGGCTCCTGATCTCTGCCCCTCTGGCTCTTCCTAAATCATAGCTCCCTTACCTGGATTCTTGACTCAGGAATCTGGGTCAGCTTGGACAACTCTTCTCTGATGGTAAAATCAGGGTAATTGTCTCTTTCAAAGGCTGCCATGAGGATCTGGAACTGGTTTTTGTCAAACTTGGTCCTCTTACGTTTCTGGACTCCTTGTCTTCCTGAGGCAAATTCAGCAAGAGAGGACTTCAGCCTAGAGGTCTGCTGTTGGGCAGTCTTCCATGGGAGACCTGCTCTCCAGTCAGTTCAGAGGACCGTGAGAGGGCTTTATTCCAGGTACAGAGTTCAAGCCCCTCCTGAGAACACGGCCTCTGCAGAACCCGTTCCCCAAATCAGGGATCCCACCTGCACATCTTACAGGTACCACAAAAGTTAGGGTGTCCCAAACCATAATTCTGACCCAACTTGCATGCCCAGACACCAGCATGGGTAAGACCAGGCCCTCAAGACTTCCGTTATCACATATCTATGGTAGGACCCCAAAACACAAATAACTCTGAGTTTCCCAAAACCAAAACATGCAGAAACTTCATGTGAGAAAACCCTAAAACCAGGGAATTTCTTAAAATTACCATTTGTGTCTTCCCTCATGACTCAGAAAAGCTCCTCAGGCTGCCACTTTAGCTTTCCCACCCTGACCCCAGTTCATCAGAGCTGAACTCCAACTGATGTGATTCAGTTCATTCCATAGGAAAAAATGGGCAAAATACAAGGCCCTGTGAAGGCAGGCTCCTAGCCCCTCTGGGCTTCCTCGGGAGCCCAGAGCACTGGCTGGGAAAGGGATTTTTCATATGTTTGAACTGAAAAAAAGAAAAAGAAAATGCCAAACCACCATACTGCCATGGGCCTCTTCCCATGCATTCTGGGCCAAAGGTAGCATTTTAGAGTCTGCTTTGGTGTTTTAGCTCCTCAATTTCCAAGTCTTGACACCAACCATCAGGTGACACCTGCCCTTCAGAAGTCACCTCCAAAGAAATGTCACCCCGATCCCCAGCCTCACCTGCCATCAGCCCCTTCTCCAAAGGACTTACCTTCTGGAGCCATCATCAGGCTGCACCAGCAACCAACAGGGACCTTGAAGGAACTGCTTCCCTTTCTCTCCCTCTCCTGATAAAGCCAAGGGACCCACCCAGTTAAGCCTTTGGAAGACCCACCTTCCTTAAATGATCTTCCCTGGAAAGGCTAATCCCAGGAGTGGTGCAGCGGCACTGTTCGCCTTCCCTTTGGCATTAGGGGCTTTTCTCCTCTGCTCCCTCACCTTGCAGAGGCCGAGCTGGTGAGATGAGAACACCGAAGTCTGGGCGTAAAAATCTTCACCAAAGGTTGCCGAGCATAGAAAAATATATGTAGACCACACTGACCATGCCTGTCACCAACAAGGGACATGGCCTTGAACAAATTGGTGGCAGACTCACAAGGAAGGACTCTCTGCTGCCCTTCCTGCTCCTGTGTAGGATGGTGCACCCGCAGCCCCACACCCTCCCCTGCACTGTCACATGTCTCACCCAGCTACTGGCAAACCCCATTGCACCCCATCTGCATTGCACCCTGTGAATTGTTGGGCCACCCAGGCAAAGTTTCAAGCTCAAAATGAACTTTCACAGAGCCATTGCCACCATGGTACCCAGCACACAGAAGGTAGAAGTCAAGACCTAGGGTTAGGGCGATGTGTGTCTGAGCCCCTCTTTTGAACCCTGGGGCTTCAGAAGCACGCAAACCCACAGAAGAGGAAAGGGCCTGATTGTGGACTGCAGGTGCCAGGAGAAAACGTGGCAGGGTGTGGTTTTTCTTACCTCGGTGATGAGTAAGGTGGGACCTTAGTGGTAACCAAGTTTTAATGACCATCAGGGTTCCCTTTTGGGTGCCATAGAATCCCATTTTGTTTGTTTCTGGTAGGATTAATGTGGAAATAAAATGTTTGGGGGCATCCTCTTGGCACTGCCTTAGAAAAATAAACAGGCATGTTCTGATGGTCTATTGGTCTAGCACAGCACTGGGGATAGTCCACATACACCCCAAGGATTCACGAGCAGGATGAACAACTAAATAGAATAAATAAAGCACTTCTTCCTCCTCCCTCTTGCTGTCTGCCTACCTACTTGCCTTCATTCCTGTCTGCATCTTTCCTTTAAGAAAAAGAAAAACAAAAACAAAGACACAGCAAGAAATTACTTCTATCAAGTTGGAAGATCTAGAGCTAAAAGATTTAAATATAAAAGGAGCCAGCTTGGGAAGGAGAGAGAGCTATTCTGAGTTCTGAGAAGGGACCAGCAGGCCTTCCCCGGGGGACTCCCTGAGAACCCCTCTCCCGCTCTACAGCCTCTGGGCTCTTGCTCCGCTGTCAGCAACTCAGAGCAGCATGGGCTCTGCCCTCCTGACCTGACCCCTGCTGCAGTGGGGAAGCAGACAACAATGCATGTTCTTAAAAGGCTCTCCACCTGGACCAGTTCTTGTTAGAAATATCTCCAAAGCCGCATATCCTAGACAAACATGCAGTCTCAGACTCAGACAGCCAGCCTGCCAGAGGAACCACCACTCTGCCCAGTGGACAGTCAGTCAGCTCCAAGCAGTCTCACTCCCCAGCCCTCTGGGCCCCATGCCCCTCCATGTAACCCCACATTCACCCCCATGCAACCCCATACAACCACAAAGGCCCCCAAATGACCACATGTGACCCCACAACTAATTTAGCAGCCTCAGGCAACACCATACAATCCCAGGGGACCCCCCTACCTTACAATGGCCTCATGTGATCCCAAATCTACTCCGACAACCATCCCACGCAGCCCGCATCACCCAGGCTCTCCCACAATGACTACCAACAACCCCACTGACCTCGTGTAACTCACATGACGCTGCAATGACCACCACACCCAGACCCACATGACACCACAATGACCACACAGCTACACAGCCACCCCACCTGTGCCTGCAATCCCACACAACGCTTCCTGGATCTACGTCACCCCATGCTGCCACATATAACCACACGTGATCCCACATGACCCCAAAATGACTCTATACAACCCCTGATAGCCCTACATCACCTTGTATGACTCCTAACAGCTGCCCACCTCTCCCTTTGTCTCTTGCCTCTGAGGCACCTGTGGCCCCTGACGCTAAGTCAGGGGATGGGCCATGTACAGAAGTGAGCAGAACCAGATGTCATGGCTCTGAGGAAGTGTGCACAGGAGTGAATGGGGCTCTACACAGGTGGATAGGAATTTGGGGGAAAGTGTTGTGGAAGGGGAGAAACTCAATCGTTGTAGGAAGCAAGCAAGAGACCAGACACCCAGTGGGATATAACGTGGAAGGACTAGTCCTGAGCTCAGGGGCACACATAATTTCATCTCTGCTCTGGGTCAAGCTCTGCCCCCCGACTGGATGCATATAAATTGACCCTCATTCCCTTTTCTTCAAGAACAAACCCTCATGGCCTGTCTTGGCCTTGAACTTACATCCAGAATGAAGGTGTCTTTCTTTCTTTGACCAGTTCATGGGCAGGGGAGAAGGACACGAGGGAGTCTATATCCGATCTGGATATGTGAACATGGAAGTCCAAACTGAGTGAGACTGTGAATGAGAATCATTAATTGCATTTAAATACTCAGCGTGAAAACCTGAAATAACCCTGTGGAAATGATAACACTCCTGACCTACTGAGGAAAAAAAAAAAGTATTATTAAAATTAATGTCACCTGTTTTCTTTTTTCCTTTTTAATAGGATCAACAATCAAGTCTTAAATTACATATGTGTATATATGTACAACTGTACACACATATTACATAATTATGTGTCATTTCAATTATTTTAAAGGAAAGGTGCAGGCAAGTGGAATGAAGGCAAGTAGGCAGGCAAGCAGACAGAGACCGGCGGAAGCATTCATTTATTTTATGTAGTTGTTCATCTTGATTGTTTCTCCTGACTCCAGGTCACAGACTTGGGTCCTTGGGATGTGTGTGGACTATTCCAGCTAGAGACTGTGAACTTCATCACTAAGCTCCCAGGGCATATACATAATATTTCTACCAGGCCATGTGCTTCCAGTCAGGAACCCTGATGTGGACACTAAAGCTGCTGGGATTCAGCATGGCCTGGACACTCACACAGGGACCCCAAACCTATTCATGTCTGCCTTTTATGCTTGCCCCAATCCCCCTAGGAAATGGTTGCCACATCTTGTCCTGGTCCCCTGGCCCCTCCCCACCTCTCCATAAGAGGCCACCGGATTTGGAACACCTGGAGAGCTGATAGCTTCTCAGGTGCATAGATAGAGTTCCCAGAAGGGAGATGCATTTTGGAGATTGTGAATTTTCTCCTGAGAGGAGGCAGGGCGTGCTCTCACCCCTCCTTGTCCAGGATGCCGCCCAGTGACTCGGTGGAGCCATTGGTAGGTCGCTTTGCTTTCTGGGGTTTCATTTCTGTGTAGTAAAAACAGGCAGTTCCATAGATCATCTCTGGGAACCTTAGACATGCCACTGTTGGTGCTGGTCCCTTTGAGCCACCTAGATTATTTTAAGGACTCCAGGCAGGAGGGCTGAACTTTAAACATTTGATCTATCTTTTCTCCAAGTCTGTTTTCCTAAAAGGGTATGACTGTGAATCAGAAAATTACCATAGATTACCTTGGGGCAGGGGTTGGGGTGAAGGGAGGAGATGTGATTCTCCCACCCCCACCCCCACCCCAGAGGACCACACCACAAGTGGCAGAGCCAACACTTTAACCGAAACCTCAGACTCTGGGTGCAAGCCTGAACCCCTGCACAACCTTGGAGGAGCGGTCCTGGAACCTAGAAAAATCGTGCTCAGTTTTTCACTAGAAAAGCCAAGACAAAATCCCTTCCTCACAATCTCAGTTTTGTTTTACAGATTCATGGGGAAAACGAACCAGACAGTGAGGTAGAAACCAACAACAATCCCCGCTAGTTTATAAAAATAACGTAAAATGAGGGAAAACATCTCCCGTATCACCACAGACCAATAACAGCTGCCCCTCTAATTACAAACTCAGGGAAAACTATTTACATGGTTTTTCCAGAATTTTCTACACATAACATACTAACGATCTGACAAAAAAAATAAGCATGCTAAGTCTGTTAGACTCTGCTTAATCCCTTTTCCATCTCTTGGTCCCATTTCCTGTCAGCATAGAAGCAGCACAGAATGGCCACGTGGAATTTAGTTGCATAGATTTGCTACCTCCATGGACAGAATGATACATTTCTCTCCCATATTTTGGTTCTTTTCTACCACATCAGTGATTAGGAAGCAGTTCGCCAGATTGTACTTGACCAGAGAGAAAGGATCAAAGTTGATAGAGAATGAAATCAGTCTGAGAGAAAAGCCTATAGCCCTGATGTCACCAGATGTTAAAGCCTGTTTTGAAAGTTCTGTGGAGGGACATTGAAGGGAGGAGGGGAGGAAGGAGGTGGTAAAGGGCGTGAGAACTCTGGTGCTGGCTGTGGTGTGAAATACATAGAGTTGCAATTTCAAAATCCTAAATTGCATATAGCAGTATAAACAAAAGAAATAATAAAGCTATTTTGTAAATATGCACACACAAGCCAAAGGTGGAAACTATCAAAATGTCTGTCAATGAGTGAACAGATTTTTCTCAAATGTGGATGCAGTGGAATACTATTCGGCCATACAGGGATGAAGTACTGGTACATAGATGGATAAAAACATAATGCTACGTGAAAGAAGTCAGATAATGGTGGCGGTTGCAAAACATTGAGGATATACTAAAGGCCACTGAACTGTGTACTTTAACATGGTTTAAATGATGAAAGAAAAAAGAAGTCCTGGGGAAAGCTTTGGGGACTGCATTGTAGAATCTCACATCTAGCCTGGGGCAAGGGAAACACCTGCCAGTCTTGCCTTTTTACAAAACCTGGAAGGGAGGGCGCTCTTACACCAAACATGAAAGCTCTGACCTTACAGAGAAGAGTGGTGCACTTGACTTCATAACAATTTAGAGCTCTGCTCATCAAAAAACCAGATTAAAGAGAGGGAAAGAAATCTTAATGAGAACAGACATTTGCCATCCATAAACCCAGGGAGCTCTGCAAAGGTGTGGGCCTATTTGTATTACTCACATTGGTGGTAAAATATAGCATAAAATGTACCATTTGAACCATTTTTGAGTGTGCAGCTGAAACCAGCAGTAGGCCAACTCCACTCAGTACAATAGCTTGAAGTTATTGAATTGATGACAAATAACGGAGCAGAAAGAACAAGAATCCACACAGTGACTCCCTCTTGAGCTCCTGGTATCTGCAAGCACAAACAGCTGCAGAATTCCCCTACATTGCCCTGCACATATGATCTCTGTGTCCCCTGGAGTCAGGAAGTGGATCTGAGACAGGACAGATCTCCCATTTCCTCCATTATCATCTTTTGATGATAGACCTTTCACTGCTTCAAATACTTGGTGTTCAGCTATTGACTACCGGGTGTCTGGCATGGAGCCAGTGTGTTAGGCAACACTGCTCAGTGGCATTAAGTGCACCCACAGTGTGACACTGCTGTCACCACCATCCACTATGGAATTTCTCATCTTGTGAACTTGAAACTGTCCCCATTAAATACTCATCCCCTGTGCCTTCCCCAGCCCCTGGCACTGACCATTCTACTTTTTATATTTTTGAACTTTTTGGCTGAAATAAAATCACTGCTGTGAAGGAAAATCAACTTTAATCAAGGTAAATTTATTGGGGGGGATTATTCAATCAATTTAAGAATTTAAACTCAGAGGTTTAAAGTTGGGGGAAGAAGCCTACATGACCGCTCCCCTGCACACCAAAAGTTTGACGACAGCTTCTCACAGCTTGGGCAGTCAGATTCCCTGCAGAAAAAGAGCACATTGATCATTCTGTACCACTGAGAACAAGTCAAGGGAGACAGTTAATTTTTAACTTTCTAGTTAAAGATAAGTATATTATCTGTGCATGACCAGCATCATCAATATTTTCTAAAGAACACCCCCTATGACCTTTCGGGTCAAGCTGTACAGTCAAGAGTTAGGGTCAGATATGCATCTTGTTTTCTGTGCTTCAACAACTCATAGTCACAGCCTGGGGCTCCTCCAGGGTCCTGACTATTTGTGTTGCTCATTTGAAGCCTCCACAGTGTTCAGAGCTTTGCAGATGGTATTTTTGTTTACAAATGTGATAAGCCGAGGACCCTCCTTTAGGTGGATTCCTTACTTGTCCTGTTGTAACTGACTTCCTAATGTGACTTTGTAACTTGTTAAGTTGAGCCCCTGATGTCAATGGGGGCCCCAGGTTCAATAAAGACCACAAAGGGAGACTGAAATAGAGAAGTTTATTGCTCAAGGGTCCTGGAGGAGGTGAAGATATGGGGAGGTGAAGTCAGGGTGCAGGTAGAGATTATGGCACTCCCCAGGGCTCTTGCCTTTGGTAGGGGCTGTGAGTGCAATGCTTTGGGGTTTCCAGGTTAAGACCAGACTAGTCGCTTCAAAGCAAAAAGACAGGGTTTTCTAAGCTCTTTGGGGGTCTTCTCAGGAGGTTTCCAGCAGGATACCATGTTGGGAAGGAACTTGCTCAAAAGGCCTGCTGGGGAATCATATCAGGAACTTAAATTGCTCATGACTCTATGGGCTTTATTCTAGGCCAGATGCTGGAGGTGGGGCCCAGCATGAAGCGCAGACCCACGCAGGTGGTTTGGTCACACGGAATGGATGCCATGGAGTGGCTTAAGTCAGCTCTCCACTATTTGTCCTGTGATGCCCCAGCATCAGAAGAGGAATCACCTTGTGGCAGATATGTCCACAGACATGGGCACTGTTTCTGAACCCATAGTAAAGCACACTGTCCACAGAAATATCCATGACACTAACAATGAACACACTTGACATTCTTTGAAATCCCCTTCTCAACCACTGCCCCAGGTAAGACCCTGAGACCAAACCAGGGGATTTGAGGAGTGTGGGACTTGTTAAGATAGTTCATTTGTGTTCTGCCTCTGTATCTAGAGACGCCTTCTGGAGGTCGGCCTGGACCTGTCCTGAGTTGTTCATGTACCTGCAACAAGTGGGTCCTGTCATGAGGATCCAACCCTCTTCAGCTAATTGGAAACCTAAGGTCTGTGGACTCCCCACCCTCTGTCTAGTGAGTCACGCAGCTGCTGATAGATGCAGAGTGTGGTGTGTGAATAGGAGATAAAACGGAGCCTAAGAGGCCATCAGGGAAGTATGGCTTACATGTCCTGCAGCTACCATTTCAATCTCCTGCAGACTTGTTGATGAAACCAGCCTCTATAACCAGAATAGTGAGACAAAGCAGGTGACCTGAGCTTCATAGCAGTGCTCGGCCATCATCTGGGCCAATGAAAGCTAAGTAATCATGATCTCTAAGCAACATGGTTGGGTTTGTTTGCTTGGGCTCTGCTACAAGAGTGTCATACTGTATGTCATATTGTCATGTTAGGTTGCCAGTGCCAGGGAAATAGAGAGACAAAAGAAAATTCAAAACAGGAAGGGGGAGCACTCGTCTAGTGAGTGGATGTCAGTGGTGTTCCCTCTGATGTGAGGAGTGGGGTTCCCCATAAGTATTTACATGAGTCTTTGGAGGAGACCGGTTGTGAGGATGTGGAGACCTGAGGACCAGGCATTAAGGACTATTAGAGTGTAGGTTATACATCTGTCCATTTTGGGGGGACCACTTTTGCTTAAGAACTGAGGGGGCATGTATTTGAGTAGGCCATTTTGCCTCTGTGACCCCACCTGCTTGAGACCTGTAATATTTGGGTGATTATTCCCTGAAAGTCTATGTTCAAAAGAACATGAACAGCTTGTGAGGTGAAATTGATACATTGATCTCAATGTCTGATGCATCAAAGGGATGAGCACATCTCCTTTTTAAGAGGAGATGGCCTGATGGGAAGCAGTACTTTTAGAGGGAGGTTTCATGGGAGTGCAGTGTGGATAGTGGGCACATACCTGTTAGCTCCAGCAGAGGGTGCATTTGTCAATTTGCCAAAGTAACTAGGGGTTATCACCCCAGGGCACTTGTTCCACCTGGGAGAGATTTGTTTGGGAGCCAAGGAGACAATTATTATTATCATTTTAGCTAGAGCAGCAGTGGTGGTGAGAGGGATGCCCACCTGTCTGCTAAATTAGCAAGTACTGTGACTCCCCTCTGCCTGTGGGCCTGGCATCTCCAGAGGCATAGTTGTATACCCAGACAGTTTGGTATTCTAGAAGGTGGCTCCTGTGAGGCCTTGGCACAGGCATGTAATTTGGACAAGAATTCTGCAATGTTATTAAAATGCACTTTTGGGGTGTGTTGGCATGTGTGTGCAGAGATACCAGTGATCATTACTAGAATATGTGATTTAACTATCTCTGCCCAAATTGAGGTGCCTCAGAGAGGCTTTCCTTGAATCATAAAAGTATCCCTTTGTTGGCATGTCCTGATGGTTTAGCAGTCAAGCCTGTGGTCTCTGACTGGTACAGTCCACATTCATCCCGAGGACCCAGGTTCTCAACCCTGGGCTAGAGGGCACAACCAAAATGAATGACTAAAATAAATAAATAAAAGGCTTCTTCCTCTTCTCTTCCTAACTGCCGGTTTAAGTTCATTCTTGCTTGAATCTTTCCTTTAAAAAAAAAAAAAAGTTTGTCATTACCTTGGCTAGACTGTGAATCCAATGGGTACTAAAAGGAGTCAGTAAATGTGTGCTGTTGTGATTTTTACAGACTATGGACAGCCCACACTTAAGGAGTGGGGAATTCTGCTACACCTTTTAAGGGCAGAGTATATGCATAAATTATTCTGAATTTTTCTACACCAGATACTTTCTATTATTGCTTATTTATTTACTTGTTTGATCATTTACTTATTTAAGAATGAACTCTTGGATATTTATTTATATTTGGGTTATATAATGTAACAGCACATTTTAACTTTGTCAATTGTTTCAGCTTTGACCATTGGAAACTTTCAGTTGACACTTACTGTGTCCCACACTCTCCCCCAGCCTCTTTTAAAAAGCAGTTACTTACTTCCTGTTTTAAATATTACTTGAGACTACATTGAGAATCACTTCAACGATGCTGTAATTTTTTCTTTCAAATATCAACTTAAGAAAAACATTGTTGTGATTTCATTCATATGTGTTATACAACAAAACCAAGCAAAAAAATGAGCTAAATCAAATAAAACCAGTCTCTTTGTTTATAGAATCATATTAGAGTTTACTAGAATGGAAAGGAGTGAGGGTTAGGAAAGTTAGGTAAATGGAGTCAGTGATATGGTGAAGTATAGAATTGAACTATTGGTGGTAAACGTCATGTATTATATGCAAATGTCTATTTGCAATGATGTGTACCTTAAAACTACATGTTGAATGCAATGTTCCTTCAGTAAAAACTAAAAAATCAAAGGTAATTTTCAAAACTCAAGTGGAGAAGGATAATCTATTATATTTACCAAATATTAACTCTTTCTATTGAACTCTTTTACGGCCATTCCACCCATGCTTCCTTAAGCTATCATTTCTCTTCTATTTCAAGAACTTCCGGAAGCAATTATTTTAATTGTGTTGATAGACAACAGATTCACTCCCTCAGTTTTCCTCTTCCTCTGAGAACACCTTTATTACCCCAGGATGGGTTCCTGTGTTCTCGAGAAGATTTACTCCGAGACAGTGCATCACAATTTCACCAGCACACAAGAGAAAGCAAATAAAAGTTTTAATGGCAAAGTAGCAAAATGAAGATAAGGGTGGCAGGTGGAATTAGTTCTCTCTGTAGAGTGATTTCAATTAGCTTAATAGCAAACCACTTCCAAAGTAACTCTATAGGAAAGCAAATCTGGTGTTATATGATTGACAAAAATTAAAAACAAAAACTTTCGAAAAGCAATTTGAAAAGCATCTTCAAAAAGCAAACTCAGTGTTACATGATTTGACAATGGTTAGCTTCAGAAACAATTAGAAACCTCTGAAAGAGCTTATAGTGATTAGCTTCAGAAAATAACCAAAGACCTTTGAAAAGCAGTGGCGTTTTTTTCCCTCCACCTCCACCTGGAAGATAGGCAACACTCAAATCCTCCTCACTTGACAAACTTCCCAGTGAAAGGACTCATGAAAATGTCTGGACTGAACAGAGGAGGACAAAGAAGACTCTGCTGGTTTCCATCCCAGCAGTGGGGACAAACTAGAAAGATGAGATTTAGTGCTCCCCTCTCTGATCCAAGGAACTTCTATTAAGACTGAAACACTAGAGAGCTTTCTCTAGGAAGAGCACATCTACAATACTTTCATTTCTCATCTTCACCTATATTTCCTCTAACTAGCTGACAGACACATGCAGGCAGTTTCACTGGCAAAGTAGCAGGAGCAAAGCAAGGGGAAAGTGGCAAAGTCAAGAGAGCACACCCACAAGGGTAGAGGGCAGGTCATTCCCAGGGAGTCCACGACAAGCTCCAGGAGTTAGGACCTTTGTAAAGCTCTGGCTATGTCCCATGGCCCTGCTCCACTCAGGGGTGTTTCAGGGTGGGTTTTTCCAGGAAAGGTTGGAGAATTGCAGCAACTCAATTGATGGTAGGCCAGTAACTGATTTCCCACAAGGGGTTAAAACTGCAGATGTTTTATATAATGAGCATATAATGAACAGAGTTCACCAAAAGGTGAATCTTGCTTATTTCTGATTGGAAAGACTCCTTCAGAAAGGTTCTCTGACCTTTAAGCTGATTAATATGGCCCACGTTTTATGGGCTTTTTTCTGTTTTCCTGTTTTTCACCCTTCCTTGATTACATGCTCATGACTAAGTGCTCCCTAACATTTTCATTTCACTTTCATTCCTGAAGGCTATTCCCACTGAATACAGAATTCTGTTAACAGTGCCTTTTCCACAGCACTTGAAAAATGCTGTTTCTGTTCCTACTGATCTCCATGGTTCCTGATGAGAAATCACAAGAATTAGAGATATTGTGCCCCTATAAGTAATATGTAATTTTTCTACTGATGCTTTCAAATGTTTTATTTTTCAGAAATGTAATTATGATGTTTTGGGACGTGGATTCCTTTGGGTTTCAATCTGTCTGAGATTTACTCAACTTCTGAATATATAGGCGATAGCTTTCCCCAAATATGCGAAGCTTTCAGTCATTCAAACGTTTTTCAGCCCACCACTCTTCCTCTCATTCAATCCATTGTTTTTGTCCTGTTCATCAAAAGACCTGTTATTAAAATTTTTATTAAGATAAAAATCACATAAAATCTACCATCTGAGCTTTTTCTAAGTGTAGAATTTTGTAGTTTTTATTCACCTTGTTGTGCAGCCAACACCCAGAATTTTCATCTTGTAAAACTGAAACTCTGCTTATTAAGCAACTTCCCATGTCCCTCTCCCCAGTCCCAGGCACCCCACCACCACTTTCCACTGCTATGGATCTGACTACTCTAGGAGCCTCATGTAAATGTGATCATATAATATTTATGTTTTTATGACTGACTTATTTTACATAGCATACTGCTCTCAAGTTTTATCAATGTTCTGGCATATGATAGAATTCTTGTCCTTTTTAAGGATGAATGATATTCCATTATATATGTATATATATATATATCTGTTTATTCATCCATATGTCTTTAGACATGGGTTTTGTTTTACCTCTTGGTTATTGTGAATAATGCTGCTATGACTATGAGTGTGCAAATAATCTTTCAATTCTTTTGGGTAGAAGTAGAATTTCTGGAACATATAGTAATTCTGTTTTTTAATTACTGGGGAATCACCATACTGTTTTCCATAGCAGGTGCACCAATTTACATTATTTTGTGCCTAGCTTCTTCGTTCAAAATGTGTTTGATATTCATCTATGTTGTTGCTAATAAGTTATGCTTGGTTCATTCTGATTACTGTATAGTTCCATTGTATAAATATTACACAACATATTTATCCATTCTACTATAGATATGTGAGTTGGTTTAAGTTTTGGGTTATTAAAAAGAGTGCTGCTATAAATATTCTTATATATCTGGTGAACAGACATACATTTTTTCCAAGTTAAATTCCTAGGAGTCAAATGACTACATAATGGGATGAATGTAAATATAATAAATATGTAAATATAACATGTATGTCAAACATATAGTATGTAGTTATATATATATATATATACACACATACAGTCAAACCCTGTTTTAAGGCTTTGTAAGAACATGCTCTTGTATCAGCAGAGTGTGAGGGTTCCAGATACTCAACATCTTTGCCAGCATTTGGTATTTGATATAGTCAAATACCTGAGTATTTTATTTAATTTTTATTTAAATGATTCTGGTGGTTACATTATTGTGTCATGGTTTTAATTTGAAACTTCCTCGTAACTGGTGAAACGAAGTTCAGACCTTTTCAAAAGTTTACTGGACATTTGGGTATCTCTTTGGAAGCGTCTGTTTCAGGTGTTGTCTACTTTTCCATAAGTTTGTGTCTTCATTATTTGAGTACTTCATAAGTTCTGGATATAAGTACTTTGTCAGAGTACTTGTCAGAGAATATATATATTAGGGTATCTTCTCCTTAAGTGTGGTTTCCTTCCCACTTTATAATGGTATATTTTGATAAACAGCGATTCTTACTATACAATTTTTCTTTATTTCTTTTTTAGTTTCTTCTATAATTTCGGTAAGCAAATCCTTTCCTAACCTAGTCATTAAGATATTGTTTTCCCTTAGAAGTTTCATTAGTTATCTTTACTGTTTAGGTCTGCAGTCCATTTGGAAAGATTATGTGCATGCTGTGAGGTTTGGGTCAGTATGACCTTTTTCTAGCTGCAGCGCGGAGCACGAACCACCTGCGGAATTCGGCCCCGCCCTCCTTCACCAAGGCCTCGCCAGACTCGCGGCGCGTCCCGCCTCCGGCGGCGCGGCCCCGCCCCCTCCGCCAAGCGGCCCCGCCCGCCCGCTGCTGGCCCGCCCTCGCTGCGCGGCCCCACCCCAGAGACATGCGCATTCCTCCGTCGTCGCCTGAAACGAAGCGGCACGCATGGCGGCTTCCCCCTAAGGGAGCTGTTGGTGCTGTCCGAGTACTGGCCACTTAAGCCCAGTGAAGCGCGCATGGCGGCTGCTTGAAGGAGGCGCAGCCCAGGGCCCACTGTGCGGCCCCGGTGCGCCGCGGCCTCTCGTTGCTAGGCAGCCGCGTGGGGACGAACTGGGGGGCGGGACTGGGGCGGGCCGCGACCGTGATGGACCAGTACTGCATCTTGGGCCGCATCGGCGAGGGCGCGCATGGCATCGTCTTCAAGGCCAAACACGTGGAGGTGAGGGGCTGTACCTCAGGTGCCGCGGGGCCTTCCTGCCTTGTCTCATTTGCTTGCGTTTGTGTGAGGTATGCCCCCCCCCCCCCCCCCCCCGCTCCTCCAAGCTCTCTTGTCCATTTTCCTCTTGGTGGTGTGTGCATCCCACTTTGTCCCCTCGGTAGGTGGGGCGTCCCACCAGCGGCCCCCAGGAGCCGAGTGTGAATGACTGCTGCCACCTGGTCCTAGGTCGGCCCTGCTTTCCCTGTGGACTGGGGCGGGCGCTAGCCATTCCAGGAGGGCTCAGGTGTCTATTTCATCCCACCGCACATTCTTGGCCTCTCACCTCTGACCAGCTGCAAGGTGGCAGTGTGTGCGTTTCTTCCGCACAGACTGGAGAGATTGTAGCCCTCAAGAAGGTGGCCTTGAGGCGTCTGGAGGATGGCATCCCCAACCAGGCCCTGCGTGAGATCAAGGCCCTGCAGGAAATCGAGGACAGCCAGTATGTGAGTATCAGGGCTACTGGTCTAGACCTGCACTCTAGCCTCCCTCACTCATCTCCTGCCCCTCACTCCCTTTTGTGTCCACTGATTTTCCTTCCTAAATCCTTCACCCCTCCAGCTCATTCATGGACTTACTCTTCTCAAAACGAAGAGTGATTTCTAATGATGAGACCATTAATGATCTGCTAGTGGCTTGAATTGTCTTAGGACACTGTTACTCTGTTCTCTCCCTACTCTCGAGGCAGGTTTCAGGATCACCTTTTTGAGCTAGGGAAGGAGGCTCAGACACCCGCCCACTGGCACTCAGGTTGAGGTCTCAAACTCAGGTTTGAGGAGTCCAGTAGACTTCGCTGTGCTAGGCACCATCTGGAGTGGGATCCTGAGAACTTGAGTGCAGTGAGAAAGGTGGACAGGCCACAGGGCCTCTAGTGTGGTTCATGCCCTGACAGGACTGGGAGAAGCCATGAGAACTAGAGGAAGGACAGTGCATTGCTGCTGCTCTTAGTGATTCTCTAGTCCCTGGAAATGTTGGTGTGGGTCATTAGATGTTCTGACTTGTTTCTGTCCTCTGCAGATGTCTGTCATGTATTGGGTGACAAAAGATTTTTATAACACCACAGGTGTCATCCTGGTTTTGTCAAAATATATATGTGAATGCATATCATTGTGTGTCATATCTCATTAGGCAGGATTTCTGATTTTCTTTTTCATAATTTTGTGTCTTTTTCAACATGTGTTCTGAGCTATAAAATGACTGTGCTGTCCTAAAAATCAAAACCAGCAATGAGGCCATTCTACTTTGTGAGGAAAGTGGGATGAAGGGAGGTAGTCACAAGGAGGTGGTAATGTAGTCCTATGCCCTTTACATTAGGACCCTTAAGGTCCTATCTTTGAAACACTCCAGATTTGATCTTGGCCCAGGCACTGTCACCTTGAGCATCTCTTCCTGACAAGCAATGTCTAAGGCTCCAGAGCATAGAGTAGCACATACCTTTCCTTAAAAGACTCATATGCTCCTGTCCCTTCAACTACTTTCCTGGTCATGCCTGGGGCCTCTGCTTACTGCTGTGTACCCCAGCCCCTCTGGCCCTGAGGACCCTTAGGAAGTATAATGTAACATGTTTGCAGCTATTTTTTTAAATTTGTTTTTTATCATAGTAATTATTAAACACATTAAAATAATTTCCTATGTATAGGTTCCCTATTTCTTAGATATATTTTAACACACCATGCCCTCCACTAAATCACCAAATACTCTTCCCCATTGTCCAGTGGGCTCCACCACCATTTGCCCCGCCCACCCCATTCCTTTTTGGTAACCTCAGTTTTGTTGCTAATGTTTCAGGATTGGCTATGTTTTGTCTGCTTGTTTCCAGCTAATAACAGCACTGGGACTTGTGATCACTGGTGCCTTCTCACTGCTGGAATTTAATGATGCTAGAGAAAGTGGGAGGAGGACAGGGGGGTGGGGGAGGTGTGTGTGTGTGTGTGTGTGTCCGTCCGTGTGTGTATGACCAGATGCTGCTCTACATGTTCTCCTTTAGACTTCCTCACCCTGAGTGTTAGTGACCTTAGCTCTATCTTCTCTTGGGAAACAGAAACAGCTAGAGCTGAGTACTCCATAGTTCTGAGCTTAGATCCTGTGTCTTTGCCTGCCTGGTCCTCTGTTAGGGCAAGGACTGGGGTCCCAGAGATCTGGGCAGTGTGAGTTAGGGGCTGATGGGGTGCCTGCCCACAGGTGGTGCAGCTGAAGGCTGTGTTCCCACATGGCGCAGGCTTCGTGCTGGCCTTTGAGTTCATGCTGTCGGATCTGGCTGAAGTGGTGCGCCATGCCCAGAGGCCGCTGGCCCAGGCACAGATCAAGAGCTACCTGCAAATGCTGCTCAAGGGTGTTGCCTTCTGCCATGCCAACAACATCGTGCATCGGGTTAGCCCCCGCACTGGGTTGGGTGGCTGGTCAGAGGAGGGAGAAGGGCATAGCACCTGTGGGTGGCTGACCGGGGTTGGGCCTGGAGGAGGTGGGGGCCTGGGCTGATCCAGGAATTTAGCCTGTTATACTCTCCCATCCTGATATCTCTGGGGTCTCTGGAGGAACTGATGCTTCCTTTGGTGCCCTCAGGACCTGAAACCAGCCAACCTACTCATCAGTGCGTCAGGCCAGCTCAAGATAGCTGACTTTGGCCTGGCCCGGGTGTTTTCTCCAGATGGCAGTCGCCTCTACACGCATCAGGTGGCCACCAGGTAGGGGGGGCTGGTTCACAGCAGACCTGGCAGTGTGCAACGCCCAGCTCTCTTACTAGGGGAAGAGATACCTCTGAACCCTCCATCCAGATATTGTTTGTGAGGCTGCTGTGGGGCTAGGGTAGCCTTCTATCAGACCAATGATCTGGCTGTGACCACTAGGCCTCCTCTTCACAGGTGGTACCGAGCCCCTGAGCTCCTGTATGGTGCCCGCCAGTATGACGAGGGCGTCGACCTGTGGTGAGGCCCCTATGGGCTGGGCAGGGGTGTGGGGGTGGGTTGAGAGTCCTCTTTTCCTCTTGGGCAGTGAATATGACATGAGGGAACTATGTAGGGAAATCTCTGTATGTGGGGAAGGCTGTATCCGTGTCTGTGATGTCTGAGTTGTTTGTGTTTCTATCTGCAGGGCCGTGGGCTGTATCCTTGGGGAGCTATTGAATGGCTCCCCCCTCTTCCCTGGGGAGAATGACATCGAACAGCTTTGCTGTGTGCTTCGTATTCTGGGCACCCCTAGCCCTCAAGTTTGGCCGGTTTGCAGGGGCCCTGGGGGAGGGTGGAATAGGTGTCTCCATTCGCCTACAACTAGTGACCCTTTCTCCTGAAACTTCTCTTGTGGCCCCTTGCCTCCTTGACCTCCTGGCCACTGCCGTGCCCTACTGGGGGTCTCCTCCCTCCCTGCTTGTGGAGGTGGGAGGGCCGGTCCTGCCCACATCCTCCCCACTGGCCTGTAGCACATGGACTCTCAGGGGCAGGTGCCCAGAGGCTGGAAGGGTAAAGGAATGAAGGACTCAGTGCTGTGTGCATAAAGACATGCGCGATGGGTTGACGATGCACAGGAGGCAGGTGGGCACATTGAGGACTGTCAACAGCCACAGGTGTGCCTGATGTGCCCCCTTCTTCAGGAGATCACAGAGCTGCCCGACTACAACAAGATCTCCTTCAAAGAACAGGCACCCGTGCCCCTGGATGAGGTGCTGCCTGATGCTTCGCCCCAAGCCTTGGACCTGCTGGGGCAGCTCCTCCTCTACCCTCCTCGTAGGCGCATTGCTGCCTCTCAGGTAGGGCACCCAGCCCTCCTTCGTGTCCTGTAACTCACACCCAGGTCCTTCAGAACCTGTGATGGGCTGGACCAGAACCCCTAGGGGCATGGGTGCCTCTTGTGAGCTGTGCCAAGGGGCAGTGGACAGGCATGGAAGGATGTGCTCTTCTGTGAGGTGGGCACATCTCCGGGTTCTTGGGGATACCTTCCATCCCTTTAGCAAGTATTACTCACGATCTGGCAGATGCTGGGCATTGTCTTGGGCCCTGTCATCCTTTACACTATGGCAAGGCAGGGTGTCCAGGCTGTGGGAGGCAGAGTGGGGGAGGGACACTGGGATCCTCTTTGCAGTCTCGTAGGGCTTCCTGGAGGAGCATAGGTCTGTGCGGGGGGAGTTGTTTTCCAGAATGGATGAGCCTGGAGAGGGACAGAAGGAGTGGGTTGTTAAAGGAAGGCAAGGAAAGAAGGGCGACCATGGGCTGATGGTCAGTGTTGTTGCGGTCTGCCAGGTGAGCCTGTCCTTCCGCCTCATGGCACTATCAGTGCGTGATTCCACGTGCTCCTGTTCTCTTGTCCCATGTTAGTGGCATCTTCTGAGTGCACTGAGGCTAGCTGATTGCTTTCAGCCAGGGCCCTGCTGCCCTGTCTCTGCTGCTGAGCCCCTAGTGTTTCCGAGTCTGCCTGTCAGTATCCCCTCTACTCCTCAGGAGAGTGTCCTTGTCCAAGCAGGTTGCACACTTGCCACTTCAGGGCTCTGGCTCTCAGGAGAAGCTCAGGTGCTTCTAGTATCCATATGGCCACATACTCTGACCTGTCACCTCCAACCCTGCAGCTCCTGTCTCCTGGCTCACTCCCCTTTGGACCCCAGGGTGAGGCACCCTCTCTGTCACCCTCTGTGTCCTCTGGTCTGTGCATTTCTGTTCTGGGCCAGCATCTTTACCTGGCTGTCTTACCTGGCCCCTCGAAGGTCTATACCGCAGCTTCACATCCCAGGGGCCTCTCTACTATCTGCAGTGCTCCTTACCCCAACCCCAGACTTACTTTTGAGTGTTGACCCAAGAGAAGTAATCAGGCTGTAATGTAATCAGGAAAGTGTTTGTTCCAGAATAGGATCGATGATTTGGGTGCATGACTAGGGGCCAGTCCTCAGGTGTGTATTGTCATGTTCAGGGCAGAGCGGTGAGTTAAAAGGATTAAGCATGGAAGCATACTGAGCTCAGGTCATTTGTTGTGAAACTTTTAAAATTGGGTTTTAAGCTCATTTGTCCACATTTGGTGGGCAGAAAGTCTCAGACACAAGGCTGCAGTGTGGAAATCTGCTGTCTCCTGTTTTTGTAGTTGCTGAATTGGTAGGTCTACCTGTTTAACTTTCACCTAGCGGCCTCAGCTGCAGCTTAGAGAGAAGGTGGAGTCTATTTAACTCAAGCGGGTTGGCTGATGACTGTGTTTACTTCTTTATTTTGATTATCTTCCCTCCCCCAACTACTTGAAAACAACATGGAGGCAGCAGTCCGCTCTGTTCAGCGCTGCATCATAGCCTCTGAACAGCTCAGACAGCTAGCAGCAGACATGCAAGCCAGCTGGGTGGTGGCAGGGGAAGGAGCAAGCCTGGGGCTGGTATGCCTCTCCCCAGGGAAGTGAGCTGAGCTGCCACACGGAGTGACTGGTGGTTTGCTGTCCCTTACTTCAGGCTCTCCTGCACCAGTACTTCTTCACAGCCCCACTGCCTGCTCACCCCTCGGAGCTGCCGATTCCCCAGCGCCCAGGGGGACCTGCCCCAAAGGCCCACCCAGGCCCCCCACATGTCCCTGACTTCCATGTGGACCGTCCTCTTGAGAAGTCGCTGTTAAACCCAGAGCTGATTCGGCCCTTCATCCCGGAGGGCTGACGCTGGGCCCACCTGTCCTGTCTGCACTACCAAGCCTCTCTTCCTCTGCTCTGGCCTAACTGGACCTTCCTCAGTTTCCCCACAGCCACACTGGTTCTGCTCTGTACCTGCTCCAGCTCCCAGGAAGGTGATGAGGACACCTGGTCTTAGCACAGAACTGTGGCTTTTGCTGCTGCTGAAGACCACTCACACCAAGTGATGTGGCCACCTGGTCCCAGTTTTCCAGGTGCTGTTTCCTGCTCAGGGGCTTTCCTGGTAGAGCCATCTAGGGGTGCAGAATGTAAGATGTCTTCATGTCAGAAACACAAGTGGGAAGTAAGGCTAGGTGTGGCTGTGTTCTCAGAGACATTAAATGCTAGTTCAGTTCTGAGGCTATTCCTACAATCCTATCTAATTCTACCTGGATCTGCCTCTCTTCCATTCCTCCCTAAGGCTTGAGGTGGCATCGTCACTGGGAATGTGACCCCATTCATGGCCACTTTAGTCCTGGGGGCTTCACTTGTAGGTGAGGTGGCAGAAGTAAAAGCCCAAGGTGGAGATGATTCCCAGCACCTGCATCCTCATGGTAAGGGTAGGACAGGACCAGATGTGCCACCTCCTTACTCAGATACAAGCAAATAAAGGGACAGACATTCCATGTTAAACCCTTGTTCTCATTTGTTAAACCCTTGTTCTCATTTATTTAATGATTTGATAAGCCAACTCTAAAATATGTATGGAAATGGAGGAGTTAAGAGGGAGCAGAAACAAGCCGGAGATGGAGGACTCATCATAATCAGACAGCAAACTATCAAAGTTGTAAGAGGGCACAGTGCAAATTAGTTCAGGGAGAGAGAGAAAAAAAGACTAGAGAAATTGATTCTTAGCAATCTTTTCTTCAAACATGCATTTTATGCTTCATGTGGATAAATGTCTGTAAGGCATCCCTGAGGCTGTAGAGGTGACCATGTACTGCCCTCCGCACTCTTGGAACCAAAACCAATAAAATCCACTTGTTCTTTTCAGGAAGAAAAGATGTCTTATTATTTTCAAGATCTGACTTCTGCTTATTTCTTTAGCTATGTCTGTAGATTGTAAGCTCCACTCTAGCTCAATTTCTGTTAGCTTCCATCTAAGCTTGTGAGCTTGTACCCACCCTGGCTACTGACCCTCAATCAATCATACCACACAAGATCCTAAAACTGACCCTTAATCTCAAGTCGTAACTGAACCTGATACCCAACCTAAGTCTGACATTTAACTTGACTCATGCTCCTAAGTGGAACATCACCCTGACCCTGACCCTGACCCTAGATTTTACATTAAACCTGCCCCTATAAAGCTACATACTCTGACCCAGTTCTTCGCCAGACCCTTACCTGACCTTAATTTTGGCATTGACCATGTCCCTCTTAACTCTTACTCAACTTGGCCTGGGATTTAACCTTGTCCACAGACTTGACCTACACCTTCACACACTCATAATCGATGGTCACTATGACTCACACCCTGACCTTGATCGTGACCTTGACTTTCCCTTGGCTCTGACAGTTGTTTAACACTGAGTACAACCTAGAACACTACTATGAATGAGACAAACTTTAATCTGATTCTAACCTTCAACCTCACTGCTCCTATCCTGAATCCTCATGTTTACCTCAAATCTGATCCTGAACTACACTGAAGCAGAAACTGAAAACTTCTGCACCTCAATCCTGATCCTGACACCTTGACTCACCTCAAACTCTCATGCTCCAACTTTGTGAATGACCTTCTACTGATCTGATCTTACATCAACTTGACACTGAACATGACACTAACCTTTACCCTGACGTGACCTGTCACTCCCTGTTCCTGGCCTGTTCCTCACTCTTTCACACTCAGGCAGAACCTAACTCTCAGTCCCAACACAGACTTCAGCATGATATTGGACTGACCTGGGTGCTGACCCTGAAAATGAATTTCACATATTGGCCGACCGACCCGCATTCTCATGTTGACCATTACTCTAATTCATTTTCACATTGAATAAAACCTGAACCTGACCTAGTCTATAAACTTAACTGACCCGTAGTAGGCTGAATAGTGGACACCCAAAGAAGTTCATGTCCCAACCTGTGTATTCAATGTTGCGTTACACAGCAAAAGGGACTTTGCAGATGTGATTAAAGAGATAGATCTTGTAATGAGAAAAATATCCTGAATTAGGCATATAGGCTCAATGTAAGGAAAGATCTTAATTCATTCCATCAGCAATAGAAAATTTACTCTCTGAACCTCAAGGTCAACCTGACAGAACTTGACTGTAAACCTGACCCTGACAGTATCCTCACATTGATTTTGACCCTGAAGCTTACTTACACTGACCCTAATCTTCAGCATCAACCTCAACTTCATCTTGATCCTGAAATCCTCCCCAGGACTGGGTTTTCATGGTCAACTTGAATTCAACTCTCAATTTTTCTTATCAATGACCTTCACCCTCTGACACCTCCAATGGATTCTCAACCTGGCACTCACCCTGACCTTGACCATGACACACCGATTTTAAAATTAACCCTGGCCCTAAAACTTTTCTGTATTGATCATGACTTTGAACCTGATTCTACCACAGACCATGAATCTGACCTCTTTTCACCTGACAGAAATTTATGCCGAATTGGCACTCATTCCTCTAATCCTCACCTGGTGTAACCTTAATCCACTCTGATCTTGAATTTACTCTGGACTCCACCATGACACTAACTAGGCCAGAAAGAGGTCCAGAGTTCTTGACCAAGTTATGGAGAAAACCATGCAATAGCTAGTGATAAAGATGTGTTAAGTTCATTGTAAAGGTGACTGTGAAAGGTCAGGTCAGGGTGGTTACCAGAAGTAAACCAGATGAGAGGTCCAGGTCACAAGGGTAGCGGTTTGGTTCCGATAGAGGGCAGAACACATTGACAGGTGGGGTCAAGGGGCCGGGTCAGCCCCAAGGCAAATGCTCTTGAGAAATGCTGGGCTCAGGTCCAGCATGCGGGTCAGGGCAAAGATGAAGACCAGGGGTAGGGGGAATGTCAGTACAGGGGTGAAGGCCAGGATCATGGCAAAGATGAGGGTCAAGAGAGGGAGGTCAGAGAAAAGTCAAAGGTAAAGACAAAGCGGGTTGGGAGGCCTGCTCAGAGGCGGTGGCCACCTGCTGGAATATTGGTTCAGCAGGAAGTTCGGACAGCTGGGCGGGGACTGTTTAGTTCGGTGGACGTCGGCGAACTGGGCGGAGCTTGGTCTGCAAGAAGGAAGTGCGTTGGTCTAGGCGAGGCCTCGCGCGTCCCGCGAAGGCGCGGCGGGCTAAGCTGGCCTTGCTGGGCTGCTGGAAGGGAGCACAATGGGCGGGGCGGGGCGGGGCGGAAGCGCCTGGCTGGCTGTCGCGAAGGAGCGCGTTGGCGGGGTGGGGCGGAAGCTGACTGGCGGGAGCGCCGGGCGGGACTGGGCTGCCGCGGGAACGCGGCGTGGCCGGGCGACGGGGCGTGGCCGGGCGACGGGGCGTGGCCGGGCGACGGGGTGATGGAGCCGCAGCTGGGTCTGCACGAGCTGCTTCATGTCTTCTCTTTCCTGGAGGCGCGAGACTTACTCTGCGCCGCCCAGGTGGACAAGGTAGCTTGCTGTGTCCCTTGGGAGACTGGCTGAGTCACGCTCGCTGAGTGTCCCTGGCCGGCCCTGCGCCTGCAGGCCCTTCCCCGGCCTGAGGGCGCCTGTGCTCGCAGCCCGGGGTGCCTCCGGCTTTGGAGGGGCCCGCCCGTGCGCCTTGCGTACCGAGCTCCTGTGAGACTAGGGGTCGGGGTTCTTTCCTCCGTAGTGTTCTGCAATTCCCGAAGTGACTCCCCCTGCGGGACCTTTTGGTAAACCGCCTGCCCAGCTCCTCTCCGCCCTTTCCCGGCCTCGCAGCGTCCGCTCTCCCACTAGACTGGTCCTGGGCGCAGGGATTTGTCTTACGTTTCCGGTGTTTACTGTACCCGGCGAATAGCGTCGCGTTTACTGTGCCCTCAGTAAATATTTGTGGAGGTAAATGAATTTCTGTGCTTTTTAAAGTACGTTCTAACTTCGTTTAACAAAAAGATTAGTAAGCAGATAATTGCTTGAATTGTGACTAATATTAAACGTATCCAGTGAAATGCCCATTTTCATCCTCATTTTTGTCAGGAAGTTGAGTGTCGCACGATGAGCATGTTACACTGGGTCTGAACAGAGGCACTCTAGGGGCAGCAGCACATACTCAGAGTTGGAAGGGGAGAGGCTTTGTGGAACTTCTCCGGGTCAGAGTTTACCCGTTAGATAAAGGATTTAGTAATCTCTGCCGTTTCCTGTTACCCCAAGAGCCAGGATTTGATAGAGGCATGCTTAAAGGGAAGTAGCATCTATTTTGCAGGTTCTGTTATTTTTTCTGTGTTTGAGGTTTGAACTGGAGTCTGCAGAGAAGGAAAATGAGTAACTCTTGCATTCCTATCCATAAGACTTCTTTAGGACTGAGAAATGTTGATGAACTTGAATTCAGAAAAGGGTGTGTGTTGCTTCTACCCCCATTTCTAGGATGTAGGCTTAGGAGTCCGGGGCACAGAAAGCTCCAGAGTGGTTCCCACCAAAGCTATACAGGCTCCAGAATCTAGCATAGCCCAGCTGGAGAGGTAGGAAGTTCCAGAATGGGCAAAGGCCACAGGGAGGGGAGGTATGGCACTGATGACTTTCTGGGGTCACCCTGAGTCTTTTCCAAATCCTTCTGTGGAGACTGCTCCTTCTCTCCAGGTGACCATTCTATTCTGCTATCTTGGCCAGCCTTCTTACCAGACCTGCTGCTCTGCCCTCATTTCCAGTTTTCACACAGCAGCCAGTGTGATCTTCCCAAAACACAGTTTAACCTACCACTCCTCAGTTCACAATTCTCAAGTGGCTGCTCACTGCTTTTGCCTTTGTGACTTCCATAGTTGATGAGTTACCAGCCCTTTCCCCAGGAACCATGTGTTCTCCTTCAGGCAAATTTCATGCTTCTGAATATTTATCCAGCATATCTGTCTCCCTGGAATGCATCTCCAGGTGGCACTTGCTCACTCTTGATGAGCGCATAGCCCCATTGACTTAACCATTCCTTTCTCATTCTTTGAGATTATTTGTCTGAATCTGTCTCTAATTTCCCAGGATATTTTCTTAAGTGCAAGCACTAGGTCTGATTTAAATATCTGTCCCCTCCGCAGGGTCCAACACGTGCTA